>CM021110.1:239027007-239083098 GCA_007115665.2 Sequoiadendron giganteum | reverse complement strand
TTGGTGATCCGGCCAACTTGGAATTTGCAGAGACACAATCTTACCTGATCTGTGGCCATATCACAATCATGGAGAGTCTCAAAATAATTTGGGACGCTAATCTAATTCAACTGAAGAAAGATTTTGCAGACATTTTTTAGATTATGTAAGTTAAAGAAGCATTTTTGCATAAGAACTTTGTTTGATCCATTTTTGGTATGTGCATCCCCACCTTTGCCATTGATGTCAAAGGGGGAGAAGAGGAGTGAAAAATGATTAATCATCTCAGGGGGAGAATTATATTTTTGGAATTTTGGAGAAGGTAGTGTATTTTTTCATGGTACTAATCGGACACTTAGTCAATTTTCATTGTGTTGCCATCAATGCCAAAGGGGGATATTGTTGGCAAGAGACACTGAAGTATCACTTGATGTTGTCATTGATGGCAACTCTAATCGATGATCAGATATGTGCACTATCATTCGACCATACCGACAGATAGATTAAAGATTGATAAGGTAGAACAGAGTATCCGGTAGCACAGTGTTCATCGATTTGTATGAAGATTTCATGTTATTATTTTATGTTACGCATCTCAAGAAATGATTTTTGGTATATTATCTCTATTACTACTGAAGTGTAGTGGCTCGTATCAATTCGTGTGGAAGCTAGAAGGTCCAATTGGCTTATTCTCAGTCTTTCTTGTATTGGAGTTGACTTCATGAATATATTATGTCATGGATATAATAGAAGAAATTGGTTAAGTATTTTTGTGTTTTTACATCTTTATTTGGGTCCCCTCTATGTCTTAACCGACTTTGGAGGATGCACATAAAGATTTAATTAAGGATCTACCCAACAGTTGTAATTATTCCCGTGTTTTATTAAAGCTGAGAAAGTGTAATTGAATTCTATGTTGCGGATATGTATAAGATCGTTTGTATCTTTTCGATGTATGTATGAAGTGTGTATTGGTGCAAATTGCAAATAAGAACAGAGCAGAAGAGCGATAATGCGCAGTTTCACTTGCACATAGAAGACTTGTGTGGTGGGTGAGCAGAACAAAGCAGAAGTGCAAAATCAGTCTATAAGGCAACAAATATATTATTGTGCTTAACCGGAACTATAATCAGGCATTTGCAGATGCTATTTTTCTCAGTTCAAATTCTCAAATGGTTTTAATCTAATTTTCTTTGTAAGGCAGTGAGCCTTCCCTTTAAGCAGTGAACTCTAGGCAGTGCGCTTGAATGCAAGTGCATTCCTCTTTTTGTAATCTTCATTTGAGTATACTTAGATCATAATTGTGGATTGGCCATCCACCATGGTTTTTCCCCTAACAGGGTTTCCACGTAAAAATCTTGGTGTTATGGTGTTGTTTTTACTTTCATGTTTATGCACTATGGTTGAATGTTACTAATGCCTTGAAGATAAAGGCTAATAAAGTTAATTTTTGCACAACACTGATTCACCCCCCTCTCTTAGTGTAGCTTGTTTCCAACAGATTGGAGTCGTTCTTGCATGACACTACATGTGTCCATGGACAAGTATGATCTTAACTTGTATCTGCCTGAAGGTTTGATCTTTTCAAATATGGCTAACCCTCATGAGGGATCGTCAAGGAATGGTGCATTCAGATTGCAAAAGGTGAATGGATGTTTGGAAAAATGTCAAGATCACCTAGTCTTGGTGATTCAACTAGAATTAGTTGCTAAGGATCTAGGGTATCATAGCAACCATTTGTTGATCTACAAGTTCATGGGGATGAGGGTGTTGCTTCCCTTTCTAGAGTCTTGGGTTTGTAAGACATGGAACCCTGAGGGGGATGTAGATATAATGTTAGCAACCAATAATTTATGTATGGTGGATTTTTCCTATGTGGTTGATAGGAATAGGGATTTTGGATAGGAATAGGGATTTTGAAGGTGGTTCTTACTTCTATAATCAAATAGGCCTCTTTATTAAACTATGGCATGTAGGATTTAACTCTATGGAGGAGATTCCCTCTAGGGTCTCAATTTGGGTTCACCTCCCTCATCTTCCGCTGGAGTACTGAAGAAGTGATATCTTACAAATGATTGTTCTCTTGCTTGGAAATCCTATTGGTCCTTCTCAATAGACTTTGAATAAAAAGGTACTTTCTTTTGCTCAGGTGTGTGTTGAAATTGACTTGAATAATCCATTGTCATATTCCATTGATATGAGCATTGGTTCATCTTCCTAGACCCAATAGTTGGACTATGAGGCATTGTCTTTCCAATGTGGGTTGTGCCATGAATATGGATACCTTCAATGGAAGTGCCTCAAGTTTTCTATGCTTCTAGTTCAAGTAATGTTCCTTCTCATCTTGCCCTGAAGTTGGACAAAGGAAAGGATCCTATGTAGGGAGTGGTTGTTGATAAGGAAGGTTTTGTTCTAGTTAAGCCTTGTAATCAAGGTAGAGGGCAAAAGATAACTCTTAGGGATAGGTAGGAAGAGGAGACTTTCAATAGGTTTTCAATGCCTTAGAGGATTTGTATTAGAAAGAGGGTATCCCCTTTGACTTGCAGGAGGAAGATGGTCATGCAGTTGAGTTGCATCTTGGATCTTAGCCAAATTTTATTTCCAAACCTGCTCAGTTTGAGGATCAGAAGGCTCAAATGAACACATATTTGCCTCCCTCTGCTCCTATGAAGCAGGGGGATGTTGTGGTGCCAAAGGTTAATGAGGGTTTCGCTACCCTCAATTCTAGACTCAATGTTGAGATGGGTGTTTTCGACCCAGGTAAAAGTAAGTCATTCTCTTATGTTTTGGGCCTATAGCACAAGCTCCCTAAAAAGGGGGCTCCTAAGAAGCCTCTTAAGGCTAGCAAAAAGGACCAAGAAAAGGTAAAGTTAATTGGTGAAACGTTGGTGGAGTCTGGATCAGTGAGGAACATTGATTATCATTTCTCCCAACCTCAATGATGATAGTTCTTTCTTGGAATGTAAGGGTTATCAATAGCATCCCTCGACAAAAGGCTATTCATGAGTTAATTCATGTTCACTCTCCTAATTTGGTCTTCCATATGGAGACTAAGTTGTATGTTGAACTTGGCTTCTAAGATATGGAGTAGAGGTTAGTGTCAGTGTGTGGGAGCATAGGGTAGCTCTAGTGGAGTTTCTTGTTTATGGGATCTATGTAGAGTTAGTTTGATTTGGTGGCTAGCCTGCAGGTATTCTATTTCTCTAGTTGCTTCCAATTTAGAATTGGGTGAGAGAGTTCTTCTATCTAACATATTATGATCCTATGGATCTCTCTAGTAAGACCCAATTGTGGTCTCATGTTAGATATATGTGCTCTCTAGATCCTTTTCTTTCATGGATTTTGGTGGGGGACTTCAATGTTGTCTCCTCTCTTGAGGAGAAGAAGGGTGGAGTTGCTCGTTTGGATCCCTCATCAGTTCTCCTTAGGGACAACATTGATCTCCTAAATTTGGTTGACATCAAACCCTCTAATGGAATGTTTACCTGGAATAATAAGAGAAACAAGGAAGCTATTATTTCTAAAAGGTTGGATAGGTTCTTGGTGTTTAGATTTTGTGTTGGTGATAGGTGGATGACTAGCTTTGAGATTTTAGATTGGAAAGGATCAGATCATTGGACGATCAAACTCTCGGCATGCTTTTCTCATCATTTTAAAAGGTAGTCCTTTAGATTTCAGTTCATCTGGCTTGGGGATGTGTCACTTCATGATCTTGTTCCTGGCTGGTGGCATTTTAGGAAGCCAGCCCATGGCACTGCAATGTAATCTTTCTCCAAGAGGCTTCAACATGTCAAATATATGTTGAAACATTAGAACAGGCACCATTTTAGTAATGTATTTCAAGCTAAAAAGGTAGCTCAAGCTCACTTGGATTTTATTACTCGACAGATTTGAGATCACGGTCTCACTGAGGACATTGGTAAGATGGAAGCAGTAGCTATGAAGGATGTGGAGGAAAGGGAGTTGCAAGAGGAAATTTTTTGGAAGCAAAAGTCTCGCATTGATTGGCTTCAAGAAGGTGATAGGAACACTTCCTTTTTCACAATTTTGTTAAGGATAGAAGGCAGGGTAATATCATCTCTTCCCTTAGGACCTCTGAGGGGGTTTAGACATCTTCCTTTGATGAGATTTTGAAAGAATATGTTTGGTTCTTTTCTGCTTTGTTTTTTGAGGATTCCCCTCTTGCCAATGAGGGTGAAGTTTTGTTGGTGTAATTAAATGTGTTGTACCTTGTCCTAGGTCATGATTACACCTTAGTTAAGTTTACTTAGGGACCACATAGGAGGTAGTTAGAGATTTTCCACCTTTGGTGGACTTATCATGTTATCACTTTATCACTTCCACCTTTCATGGACATATCATGTGATTACCTCTCCACCTTTTGTGGGTGATCCACCATTTGTGGTGATTATCACATTATCAATTTTCCACTTTAGGTGGAGTGATAGCCTTTCATATTTGTCTCATGTCATAAGATTACGACACTTGTCATAATCTTATGCACTCCTATGTACTCACCTTGGCTATATAATCAAGGGGTCTCTCATTGTAAATCAATCATCTCATATCATTGAATCATATTAAGAAGAATACAGTTTATTCTTGTCACATTCATATTCTCTCTTCTCGTGCTTTCCATTTAGTCTCAAGATATTGGCATCCATAGCCAATTCTAACATGGTATCAGAGTAGGTTGGGTGCCATTGGAGAGTCTTTTTTTGAAGAGAGATACCAGATTTGGGGAGGCTCCATTTTTGGCTCTTTATTGTAGTTCATATCGGAGCTTTTTGGTGAAAATCTGAGCTCACCATTGTGTCCGAAAGGTTCGAGAAAGTCGATTTTTCCTTTTGTTTCATCCAAATCGGACATACAAGGCCAAATCTATGAGGGTTTGAAGCTAAGGAGTGGTTACTAGATCTAGAAGGTAGCTGTAATTTTGGAGCATTTTGGGTTAAATCCAACCCTGCCATCATGTCCAGAAGGGCCAAAAACCCTAAGATCGACGGTCAATTCATCCAATTTGGATAAAGTTGTTCGGTGAGGCAAAAAATTTGCCCAGGGAGCTGTATGGCCCCCTAAATCGTCATTATGATGCTGGTATGAGTTTTTCAGAAAAAAAATTATTAAAATCCATCAGAAATTTTTTGAAATTTTATAAAGTTGGATTGAAATTTTCAATAGTTTTTATTATAAATTTTTTTATTGCAAATAAAAATAAAAAAGGCAGAAAAAAAAGTTTATGTGAACTTGGAAAAGTTGTACCTTATTGCCCAGGGTACTCTATCTGCCCTCTGCCACATGGCAGCCATCAAGTGGCCATGTACAACCTCCATCGGGCCCCCACACATCTCCATAGTCTCCCCCCCGTCGGCAGTCAAATCCTTAAGGCCACAAACATTGAAGAATACCGGCGGCAAAAAAATAAATTCTGCAGGCAGCAAGAAAATCCGGCTGGTAATTCAAAATCGGCATCTCCAAATCCCAACGGTCAAATTTTCAAACCAAGTATAGAATATTATGAGTGGATATTCCTAAAGAATATTCTCAGATTCCATTTGACGACCATCAATCTTAAGCAGGCGAGTTTGCTTTTGATGGGCGGGAAGCCACCAAATTTAATCACTTACATTGTTGACATCAACATTGCGTCAGCGATGACGCCAACAATCTTTTGAAAATTTTGGACCCCTCTCCAATGAGCTTTTTGTTTTTGTAGTTCAAATTTGAAGCTCCATATCTCAGTCATTTTGGCTTCTTTTTTCGAGCAATTGTTTTTCGATTTGGGCTAATTTTTGGTGCTCTTTGCAGTGGTGCAATCGATTTTTGGTTTTGGTGCTTTGTTTTTCTAGAAATTGCAGATTCTCACAGGTGTTGCTGCTTCGTCCTCATTTTGGGAATTTTGGAAGCTCATATCTTGCTCCTACGGTAACATTTTTGGGTGAATTATTTTTTGAAAGTGCATGATTTTTCATGTACTTTCTAGTGGTGTAATCAAATTTATCTCATATGTTGTAAATTTTTCACTTTGAGCTTGAGGCCTATTTTGGCAATTTGCATGTACCAAGATCAAAGTCCACTTAGCTATTTTTGGCAAGTGGAAATTGTAAACACACTAAGTATAAAGTGACAAGTCAGATATTGCTTGGGGGGGTTTCATAATTGAGTGATTTGAGGGGGGTAATCTTGTAGTGGTTGATTGCATTCTTTTGCTTGGTTTGTGTTCTTGCAATAGGGAAATCTCAAATTGAACTCCTAACTCCACATAATTATGCTACATGGAGAAAATCAGTACAAAACTATCTCATGATGAAAGGTCTAATAGGTCATCTAAAGGACACTATTCAAAAATCTACTGATGCTAAAGAATTGGCAAAATGGGAGATTGATCATGAGAAAACACTTGGATGCATATGTTCATTAGTCTCATTTGATTTACAATTTCATATTGAATCATGTAAAACACCTAAAGAGGCTTGGGAGACTTTTGAAAAATTGTATGGTAAAACAGATAAGATTAGGGGATATCAGATTGATAATGATTTGATGAATCTTGATCTTAAAAGTTTTGACCACATCCAAGACTACATCTCCAAAATCAAGCAACTAAGAACATAGTTGAAAGAATGTATTATTGAAAAAGAGGATTTATAATTGATTCTAAATGTGTTATCCAAGCTTGGTCCTGAGTATTCAATGTTTTTTTTTTTGGCTTTCACACCCATCGACTTTCTATGGGAGCATCATATGTTGATCCTAAGTTTGATGACTTTACAAATCTTCTAATCCAAGAGGAAGCTTAGTTAATGAACATGGGTCTAATCAAGTCTTCCAAGCTGCATGCATTGGTGTCTAGTGAGTCAAAGGTACAAAAAGAATTAGGGAATCTTGATAAGAAGCAAAAGATGAAAAAGAACAAGCCACATAAAGAATCAGAATCTTCAAAAGGAGAATCATCTAAGAAGGAGAGGCCTTTTAGTTCATATTGAAAGAAGGATGGACATGAAAAATATTATTGTTATAAGAAGGTTATTGATGAGTTGAAAAATCTTCTCAAAAGGAATCACATTGATTTGCCTTCTAGAATGTTTGAATCTTCTTCTCCTTCTTCTTCAAAATAGTTTAAAAAGGACAAAGGTCAAGCATCTACATCAGGATATAAAGGACAAGCTCTTTGTGCTTTTTTAGGTCTGGGATCAAGGAGATGGCTTCTAGATTCAGGAGCATCTCATCATATGGCATCTTCGTAGTCTATATTCTCTTCATTTCAGCCTTGTACTATGTCTCCTATCTTGATGGGAAACAGTAAATACATGAGTGTAATTGGGAAGGGATCTATTAGTTTTGGGGACAACACTTTTCGGGATGTCTTTCGTGTTCCTCATTTGATGAACAATCTTCTTTCCATATATCAAATTACACATGGTGGAGATGGGTGAACTATGTATTTCACACCTGATTCAGTCGTCATTCGAGACTTGGAGAGTAGAGAGATCATTGCTACTGGGGTGGTTGATCATTCATATTGGTTATATACCTTTGCAAATTTTGCTTCTGATGGTGACATTGTTCCTTCGACTATTGATCATATGAACCATGATTCAGAGGAGACATTTGGCTTTTTGAACTTGGGAGTTCTCACATCAGATCCAGTTCTTGATTCATGCATTCTATCTCCTCCATCTATTGTTGTAGTTGATGATGCTTGTGTTTCCATAGTTTTGGTTCCTTGTGATTCAGTGCAGCAGGATATTCATTGTCTTTCAGATTTGGCTACTTTGGATGGCTTCTTGATAGGTATTTCAGACTTGTTTGTGGAGTCTCATCTTGCAGATTTAGGAGACATCATTGTTGACATTCATCTTCTCTTTGATGAAGATGCTCCTTCTTCAGTTGTTGTGAGGGAACACTTTGACCCTCTTGTTCATTCTCTACATGATCATTCTTCATAGATTGGCATGAGTGTGGATACTTTTGGAAAACATTTGGAGGAGGCTTATTTGTCTTCAGAGGAGATATCCTTGTCTTTGGATCATGTTCTACATTCATCCCTACTAGATTTTGGATTGTCCTCTTCAGCAGTGTGGCCTAGAACGCCTGTTTGGAGTGTGTTAGCTTTCGGCATCGACACAGAGACACTTGAGCATGCTTCAGAGAAATCATCATCCATCATCCATATTCTTGACATCCTGCATACATCCATGGTTTTGTTTCTTCCTAAGGGGAGGAAAATTGTTCAACGAGATTGGATCATCTTCAACATTCAATGTCGAGCTTCTACCATCATTGCAGGAGACTTAACATTTCGGGGGAGCTACCTTGTCTCTCTTCTAATTCTCTCTTATGGGGGGTTCTTTTTCCTCGCATGGGGTTTTGGCCTTCTCATGCATCAATTATAGCATTTATTTTTCATATTTCATCTCTCTTTTGGGGAGGAGTTTTGTCCCACTGGGTTTTCTCCTTTTCTCCATTTGTGAGAGATTGCATTGCATTTTTACATGGGTACCTAAAATGGCCTAGTTGTCGGGACCCATCTTGCTTTGTTTGCTTTTGTGTACATTCTCCCTAAGTTGCACTTAAGGGGGGGTGTTGGTGTAATTAAATGTGTTGTACCTTGTCCTAGGTCATGATTACACCTTAGTTAAGTTTACTTAGGGACCACATAGGAGGTAGTTAGAGATTTTCCACCTTTGGTGGACTTATCATGTTATTACTTTATCACTTCCACCTTTCGTGGACATATCATGTGATTACCCCTCCACCTTTTGTGGGTGATCCACCATTTGTGGTGATTATCACATTATCACTTTTCCACTTTAGGTGAAGTGATAGCCTTCATAGTTGTCTCATGTCATAAGATTACGACACTTGTCATAATCTTATGCACTCCTATGTACTCACCTTGGCTATATAACCAAGGGGTCTCTCATTGTAAATCAATCATCTCATATCATTGAATCATATTGATAAGAATACAATTTATTCTTGTCACATTCTTATTCTCTCTTCTTGTGCTTTCCATTTGGTCTCAAGATCTTGGTAGCCATAGCCAATTCTAACAAGCTTTAATCTTATCAGGTATCCCACCTTTGGTTACCATCGAAATAAATGACTCTTTGCTCAAACCGATCTCTTTAAAGGAGTTAGAGGATATTGTGTTTCAGATGAAGAAGGGGAAAGCTCCTGGGCCTGATGGGTTTCCTATTGAGTTCTTTTAGGATTTTTGGGAGGTTATCAAGCTTGATCTTCTTGAGGTTTTCCAGGAATCCCAATAGAATAAGCAAATGCTAAGATCCATAAATGCCACTTTCCTTGCTCTTATCCCAAAAAGAGATGGAGCTAATTCTTTGGATATTTTTAGACCAATTTCCCTATGTAATTTTGTGTATAAGATAATCACCAAGTTGATTGCTAAGCATCTAAAGTTGTGGTTAAACAGGATAATCTTAGAGGAGCAAGGAGGTTTTGTTGTTGATAGGTAGATTCTTGATGGGATTGTTATTGTGGCTGAAATTATTCATTCTATGGCTTCCTCCAAAGAGAAGGCCATGTTTATTAAATTAGACATGGCCAAGGCTTATGATCATGTTAAATGGGCCTTCCTCTCTAAAATTTTGAAGGCTTTTGGGTTTGGAAATGCCTAGATTGAGTGGGTTATGAGTTGTGCCACCTCTTCTTTCTCTATGCTTTTCAATGGTGACCATTTTGAGATTTTTGGAGCATTTAGGGGCCTCTAACAAGGTGATCCTTTATCCCCCTACTTGTTTATTTTAATGTCTGAGGGATTAGGGAGATTTATGAAATCTTGTATGGATCTAGGTCACATCCATGGTTGGATTTGGGGTAGTAATTTATCCCCTCAATCTCATCTTCTATTTTTGGATGACACTGCTCTGATAGGTATGGCCAGAGTTGAAGAAGCTGTCAACTTGAGGAAGGTCTTGGATAGTTATTTGGCTACATCGAGACAAAGTATCAATGAGGGGAAGTCCTTCATTTATTTCTTTAATACTCCAAAATTTATTTAGAGGAGAATTACTGGAATTCTCATATTATAAATTGGCTCGCTTCCTTTTGCCTATCTTGGTATCCCTTTTTTTGTTTGTTCGCTACCTAGGATGTTTTGGTAAGATTTTATTGATAAATTCTACAAAAATGTTAGCCACTAGACTTGTCGGTGGTTATCCACTACTAGGAGAGTGATTCTTTTGAAGTCGGTGATCCAGGCTCTTCTTTTGTATAGGTTCTTTGTGTTTTCTGCTCCTTCTAGCTTTATCAAGGATTTTGAGAGTCTCTCTCATCAGTTTCTTTGGTCCGGTAACCTTCTCTCGAGGAATTGAAGCTTTGTTAAGTGGGATACTATTTGTAGGCCAAAGTAGGAAAGTGGGCTTGGGTTGAGATTGGCTGACTTGAATGGGAAATCTTTGGCACCTAAGTTATACTGGAGATGGTGTTCTCAACAACAATAGTTATGTGCTAAGATCCTCACTGTAAAATATCTTGGGGATGTGAAGAGTGTTGATGTACCCAGACTCAGTCTTGTGGGGAAGGGTTTAATGATTTGGGGTACTCTCAAAAGGGGTTCCAAGCTAGTCAAACAAGGGTTATTTTTGGATATGCAACAATGGCTTAGAAACCCTTTTCTGGTTTTACTCTTGGGATGGTCATCTTCCTATCATGTCAACTCACCCTCATTTACAGACTTTATGTAGGAATTTTCTTGATGCTAGATGGAGTAGGGTGGTTGATTTTGAGACCTCTCAAGTTCTTGATCAAGCCATTGTGTACAAGTGGAAGGCCCATCATGAGTGGCCTCTGGGGGATCGATGGAGGAGCGCCAAGAGATGGACAATATTCTAGCTAGAAGGGTTTGTAACTCTCTTTTGGGGGGGTGTTCTTGCTTGGGGACATGATCCAAAAGGTAAATTTTTTGCTACCTTTGGCTATCAGGTGTCAGACAAGCAAGTTTTTGGGTGTATGGGGGGTCCCTTGGTCGAAGTGTTGATGGTGAAAATGACACAAACAACGTGTAAACAAAATATTTCTACTCTATTTCTCCTGAAAAAGAAAGACAACACATAGTAGCCTAACTCCCAAGGTCCTGGTAGTTGGTTCTCAACTGTCTGGTGTCACTCAATTGGTCCATGCAACTATAATATTCAAGGGGCCTATGCTGGTAACAAAGAATATAAGCAATGACTCATTTTATCGAATTGTTCTTAGTCAAAGGGGGGTTTTAAACAAAAGAAAAAGATAAATCAAGGCATATATCAGTAAACATGAATGAAACTTATCTAGCATCTGAACATATATCTTCAACAACGAATGTTCTTTCAACAGATCAAGAAAACCATAGCATGACACAATTTACAAAATAAACCATACCATTGCATACATCTAAGGTGCTTAATTTAACACAACAATCATATATCATCAAACTTCAAAGATTCAAACACAAAACTTCTCATTCGCTGCCAAGACCATAGATCAACAGACTTCAAAAATTCAATCCACAGATAATCTAATAAAATAATCTTTAAATATGGCTTCTTCTAATGACTTTCATCATATAAGAAACAATCATGCTTCAGCACAATCACTGGATATAGATAGATTATAATTCATTAGCCTTATCAAGTAGAACTCCATTCTAACACCATATTGTGCAAAAAAAAACCTGTAATTGTATTAATCTGTAACTAGAATATAACAAAGTATCTCTGTAAAACTATGAAATCCTATCTCCTACTCTCAGGTGGCCAATTCTATTCTCTATTAGCCGACCCTTACAATATGATACCCCAAGGGTATTTATAGAAATACAAAATCTGAAGTCCTCTTCTATTTTAGGTCGTTCCACCTTTCTAGGGATTACAGGTATCTTGGAAACTCAGTGAAACTGGAAGAAAAGAGAATAGAAGAGAAGAAAGCCATGCGCTTCAAAAACTGCTAGTCCTACATGCAACATGCAAAGAAGAGAAGAAAACCATGCATGCATGAGATTTATGCATGCAAATTTTGTTCTGCTATGTACTCATCAAAACTGGAGAAGACTTGTTGTAATATGTCTAATTCCGGCCCATCAACCCAGCTGTCTTCAAACTTAATCCTTTCCAACTCCGCTGCAACAAACCCTCTCATATCCTTCAGCTTCATCAACTCCCTCTTAGCTGCCCTTATCTCTTCTTTAATGTCCATTAATCAATCTATCAGCATATCTTCACCATCATCTCCTCTCTGCATAACCTCTTTAAACCTTTTGTCACACTTTTCCTTTATTTGGCTTAAAGGTATACCTTCCTTTACTGGTACATCAACGTTTACTATAATAGCAATAATGGCCTCCAACTCCTCAAATTGTTCATTCAGATCCTTAACATGAACTTCATTTCTATGTTTATATAGAAAATCTGATCTAAACCGGAGTATGCAAGAAGTCTTTTCTAGGAAATCCTTATTATCTTCTTCAAGTATCGACTGTTCTAGAAGAGTAGTCTTAGGCAATTTATTAACTTCTTTCAATTTTTGGTTGTATCCTTTGTACTCCTCCTCCTGTTCTTCCAATGTTTTAACATATTGATTCATTTCTTCTATCAATTCCTCAGTCATTTTATGAACTTCAAAACTGTTACCCAACACTTCACCCATTTCCTGATTCAACTTATCAACCCACCTATCCAACATCTCTGCCTTGCCCCTTATTTGTACCAAATCATCTACTTCTTTATTACTCAGCAAAACTGGGGTTTCAATAGCAGCAACCTGTTGTGACCTTGGAGAAGAAACACTTTTCAAAAAGGTATGCAATTGATCTAACTGAGCCTTAAGCTCATCTTTCCTCTGTTTATCCTTCAACATTCTTGACTTGGTTGACGATGCTACCACATCAATTAAACTCATTTGCCGATCTCTGGTAGGTCTTCCCAAGTTGACAGTACCCAGTTGATAATCTGTCAATTGCATGTCTCCTGCATCCTTGTCTATCATGGGTATAGCACATTCCGCCACAATTTCTCCTTTGTTGGTTAGCCTAGTGGAATGTAGGATCTTGCCCTTCTTTTTAGGCATTTCTTTCTCAATCTCCTTCATCATATCCTCCTAATCAAGAGGTTGTGAAGGTGTCGATGATCTCTTTTGAAGATCCAATTTCAACCAAGTGGGAGCACCTGGAGTAACAGTCATCATAGTTGAAGAAGAAGAGGCAACAGTAGAGGGTGGTTGCACATTTACTTCAGGTTGAGAATCAACCCTTGGTTCCTTTTGTTGTTCTTGCTCCACATGCATCTGTACAAGCTTCTCAGCTTCCTCCCTATCCTTCTGCTCTTGTATCCTCTTATCTTCTTCTTCCTTCTTCAACCTTTCTTCTTCCAATCTTTCCTTCTCCAACTCCCGGTTTCTTTCTTCTTCTAATGCCTTAAGCTTTTCTGCATCTTCCTTTTCCTTTTGCTACTTCTTGATCAGTTCTTCGGCATCTTTCTCCTTTTGCACTCGCTCTGCTTCCTCTTTCTCTTTATGAGCCTCTTTAGCAAGCTTGAACTTAGCCACAAGAACCTCTCTCTCTCTCCGATGTCTTGCATTTTCCTCCTCAAGGTCATGGATTTTCTGTATCAACTCTAATTTATCATTCTCTTCCTTGACCTTGAGCTCATGCTCTTTTTGCCTCTGCTGCTTCTCCATTTCATCAACTTTCAACTTAGCTTCTACCTGTTGCTGTTGAAGTATGGCATCAACTTGTATCTTGGCATCAATTGCCTTCTATTTCCCTATTGCTGCAACAAGTGCTTGATCATTGGCAGTCTTCTTGGCCTCTTCAAATAACTCCCACTAATTCTCCTCTGTCAACACCTGTTCAGTATCCTCCTCTAGAGGCATATTTTCTTATGCACCCTTCTCTGACAGAGTCTCATTAGAATCCGTTCCAATGTCATGAATTTCTACCTCTACTTCTTTTCCCTTCATGGATTCAGCAATATCATGAAGAGTCCCTTTTTGCACTTCTTCACTTTGCTGCTTTGCAAGTGGGACTTGAGTAGAGGATTCACCTAATGCAGACGTTGAAACCACATGTCCTGCTTGGGCATCTCCCTCTTGTGTCTCTACTTCATCTTGAGTTGCTGCTTCAAGCTCAATCTCTTCAATATCTGGAGGGAAGAATTCCAAGGGTTCCTTGGAAGGTAATTTCCTTTTAACTCTTTTGTATCCCTTCCCCTTCTTAGGGGCTAATTCTTGAGGAGTTTTGGTTCTTAGGACCACCCAATGAATACTTCTATCCAAAACTATCCTCCCTATTTGCTTTATGTCAATTGTCTCCTCACTATCCCAGTCCATCGGATCCAAGCTCTTAGTGCCAATGTTTAATGCCTCATATGATGGACCTAATACCACTCCATCATCTACTAATGCGTCAGGGATATCATCTTTGATCCCAAGCTCTACCATGAGTGAGACGAGTAACCTCTCATAATTATTCTTCCTGAGGTCATATTCATCCTGCTGGTCACTCCAAAATTTTTCCAACAAATTGAAATGTTTATCAAAAATAGAAGGTAGCAAGGCATTCATCTTCTTCTTTGGGTCAAAGTACTTCCGAGCTGTATACAAACCTAGTTTTAGATGTATCAACTCACTGCACACTACCTTTTCTCCCACCAAATGCTGACAGCTGTATTCACCCAACTGCATGGGGAACTTATGACATCCTGTTTTTTGCTTCAATCCAAACCGAGCATTAACCCCTAGAGCTTAATAAACAAATTCCATCAGCACTATCCTATTGTTACAACATCTTGGCAGCAAATGCGGATGACCTTCAAATCCAGCTAGCCTGAAGTATGTGAACTTGGGGTATTGAATGTACCAACATCCCCATTCCGTGATAAATGCCATAGCTTCTTGGCTTAGTCTGTATCCTGCATCCCCATTAAGTTGGTTAATGATCACATATAGAAATGCATCATTAACCCTTCTAAGTTGTGTTTCAGATACTTGCAGAGATAACTGATCATAATGGTCTCACACTTTCCTTTGTCCATCTGCCTCTCCCAATATCCCCACTCTCCTTAAACGTGGAAATATACCTCCTCTAGCTGCTGCATAAACAACATAAGAAGTCATAAAGAAGCATTTGGTTTCTCTTATCCTTGTCAACTGGTCATGTATAGCATCAGACACCACCATCGGCCAATCAAATTGTTGTTTTCAATTCAAGATGGTTTGAATGAAGGGAAACATCCACTCCTTGAAGTGAAATGCATCCCTCTTCCCAAATACCTTAGACAACATCATGATCAAGTCTAATACTTCTTTGTAGAATTCTATCCTCTTCGGTTGATCATGGAGTTTGGTCAGAGACTTCTTCTCTGTTCTCAACCATTTCTTATTCAAGTGAGACTTGTTGGATGCCTTATATTTGCTATATTTCTCGAAAGCTTCAACCTCCTTTAACTGTACCAAGTTCTTTGGATTCGGGACACTAAACATAGTTTGAAACATTTGAGGAGTGAGATCAATAATCACATTGTCCTGTGAATCGACACACTACCTAGTGGTTGGATTGTAAGCACTGAATGCTGTCATAATCAACTCTGGGCACTGGACAGATAGAGGGAATAAAGTGATATGAGCCAAACCAGACTCAACAATTCTTTGTGTTCTCCTTGTTATATCTTCAGCAAATGTTTCTGAATACAGCTCCTCAAAATTGTATGAGCCCGGATTGGTGTCGGTGATGTTTGACCAATCCGATTCCATTTTGCTTGCTGTGACCGCAAGACCCCTATGATTATACCTTAAAGTATAAGGTAGATGTTTAGGCTTTATCTTCTTGGGCTTTGCTGTTGCCTTTGATGTTTTTGCAGGCCGATTCCTTTGGGAGGCTTCTCCTGATGCTCTTGACATCCTTTAACTTTCCTGCACAAAAAACCCACAATTAGATCCTTCAATAAACATCACAAAATATGCCTTAAAAACCTTACCCTTCATATATATATCGGAGGCGGAACCAAACATAAAACATTCTAAACAGTCTTCTTTAAAATACTACCAGGCTCAGAGCCAAAACCATTATTGAGATTTCAATAATAACAAGCGGGCTCGGAGCCAGAACTAGAATGGTGATCGGAACCGGGACCAGAATGGAAACGAATTCGATTTCTTTTAGATTTTCTATTTTCACATTCCGTTTCGGTTCTGATTCCGCTTCTGCCTAGGTTATCGCTATTTTGAAAGAAGGCTTTTCACTATAAGCGGAGTCGGAGACAGGATAAAAATAAATTGATACCTTTTGGAAAACATGATTTAAAGTTCTAGATGGATTCCGATCCCGCTTCCGCCTAAAAAGGTCATGATGTCATAAATGTTTTTTAATAGTTTAATGCATATCTTCATGATTAAAGACTAGGTCATATTAAACGAAAAGGGGCTAACATATAACATGATAAGACCATCCCCATATGACCGGGGAGACTATACTTTCTAGGGCATCATATTTAAATTAAAACATGAATACAAAAATGCATCTAAACCCTAATCTAAAACAAACTCGATATAAAAACTAGGGCACGAATTTAACCCTTCCAATCTAACCAGATTGAATGCGAAACAAAATTACCTAAGTAAAAACAAGATTTAACAAACCCTAACTCACTGTGGAACCCTAATTTAATCTACATATTTAAAATCTAAAGCAGCACGACGCGATCACGACTAAAACGTGAAAACGACCGTGCCCTAAAACAAAGAAACCAGATACAAAACCAAAAAATGAAGACAAGAACAACAAACAAACAAACAAAGAAAAACTAAACATGCAAACCTACTGAGAATCATGAATTTTCCCAAAGCAAAACAATCTAACACAAATAGCAACAAAAAACGTGAAAGTAAATAAAAAAAGAATGAGAATAGGAAACCCTACCTCGAACGCAAATAAATAGGCAAACCTCTTGAAGAAATCCACAAGCAACTGTCTCTCCTTCAATCAATTTACTCGCTCAAAAGCTTCACTGCAACTCTAGTTCACTCTTCAATCTCTTAAGAATAGTGATAATAACTTATGCGTTAATCCCTAATTAAGGTAAAAACTCAGAGTTTCACGCATGCCTAGCACTTGTCATTAATGCAATAAATGCAGTAGAGCGGAGTTGGAACTACAGATGAACTAGCACATCATTGTTGTGGGACCTTAGTCAAAATCAACGACAAAACCCGGCGGGAGCGGAGTCAGAATGAAAACTAATTTGGAAACTTGAGTAATTTCCCAACTTGGTTCCCGTTCCGATTCTGGTTCGCCGATAAAGATTAAAGCGAAACAAAACAACAAAATAAAACAAAAGATCGACACAAGAAAACTTAACATAAAAACTTAGTCTAAAACGAAAGACCAAAAAGCGGAGGCGAAAGCGGAATGACTTTTGATTTTGAAACTTCAAATAAAAACCGACTTAACTCCCACTCCGGCTCCAACTCCGATAAAGACAAAACTACAATGAAGCGAAAGAAAAACTGTCGGGATGGGAATGGGAACAAGTTTCAAAAGAAGATTCAAAACCCGATTTGGTTCCGGTTTCGACAGAGAAACCAAAGAAAAACAAAGTGTTGGAAAAGCAAGACTCCAAACTTTGTTTGAAAAAAAACTAAGGACAAAAATAACAAAGGGGGACCCATTTTTACCAAGGCAAAAGATGGGGTGGTTATGCAAGGCATAACAGGAAGTAGGTTTGGAATAAATTCTCTTAGCCTAAGTATAACTTCTTCTCTTTCCTAGTGGCTTCATAACAGATGCCTCACCTAGCAGAATCTTTGGAAGCATAGTTTTCAAGGCCCTTTTATGTGTGTCATATGCTCTAATGATGTAGAGATCACTTCTCACCTTTTTTTTTAGTGTCCCTTTGCTAGAATGATTTGGCACTTCTGGTGGGGAGTCTAGAACCAGTCATGTAGACATGCCTCTTCCTTGGAGGACTTTTGGACTAAGTTGGGGAGTTATCTAGCTAAGACTTCTTTCCTTCAAATTGCTTGGAGTATTGGCCCCAATTTACTTATCTGGATTATTTGGTTGGAACACAATCACAAGATATTTCTAGGTAAGAAACTTCTTGTGCATCAAATTTGGTTGAGATTCTTGGGGGTGCTCGAGGAGACTTTGGTAGCTAAGTGTTATTTGTCTGTCCCTATGGATCTTGGAGATTTGGGTGTGGTCCCCTACCTAGATCAGGTTGGTGTAGCAGAGTGAAGATCTAGAGATGTGGTCATTAGAAACCCCCTCCTCTTGGGGTGTTGAAAATTAACAGCGATGGGTCTTCTAGAGGCAACCCTGGGCATGTGGGGGTTGGTAGTATCGATAGGGATTGTTCAGGGTGGTCGAGTTCTTCTTTTCAATGTATAGAGGGCAAAAAACTAACAACAACATGGAGGCTTTGTCTATTCTTCTGGTGCTGAAACGGGCTTGTGCCCTTGGTTGGAGAATGATCATTTGCGAATCAAATTCCCAGGTGGTGATTGATATGTTGAATAAGCATCAATTAGAGGATGTGAATTGGCAGTTGGTTGTGGTGATCAGGAAAATCATTTCCCTGGGTGAGGTTTTAGATTCTATCACCTTTTTCCATATCCCATGAGAATGGAATAAGGTGGTTGATGGCTTGGCTAAATGGGCATTTGAGTGGATGGGGACCTAGAATGTGGAAGATTGGGGAAGTTTTCCTGGGGATCTCTTCCAAGTTCTAAAAGATCTTCTTATGGAGGATATGAAATGTTTTTTGGGAGTTTCTTGATTACTTTGCTTTGGGATATTGATCCCTTGCGGGCCTGCTCTACTCTTTGGCCATGTATGAATTTTCAGGCTTAATAAAGTTTTTACCCCTTTTATTAAAAAAAATAAAATAAACAATGTAAATAAAATAAAATAGTTCTTAACTAAAAGTTAAAATTTATGTGCTCATTTATGTATGTAGTAAATAAAATGGTTATAAAGTAAAATAAAATAATTCTTAAGTAAATGAAATAGTTGAAAATTGACATTTTTTAAATAAATGTATTTAAGATATCTATATTAGTATTTCTTTCTTTAGAATTGTAATGCAAAAAAAACATAACTATCTTGGTTTCCATTTAGTTTTTCCATCATCTTTATGGAATCATTTTAATCTAATAATCTACGGACAAAGTAATTTTTCTAATAGTTTTTTTTTAGACTATAGGAATCGAGTAGCCCCCTTATAAACTGTAGTGTGCGTGGTAAACTTGTTTCACATGACTGGTCATGATGGCGCAACACACCCTCTAGTACCACAAGGATGAGGGGAGACTAGACCTTGTGACCTCTTTCCTGCAAAAGGATGCTTTAGCCAATCGAGCTAGCCCCCCAACCCAATTTTTCTAATAGGTTTGGCTTATTGTCTTATTCTTATTTATTTTTATTTTATATAGATTTTTATATATTCATTTCTTATTTTGAGATTATCATTTTATCTTTTAAAATTGTTTTACGAATGTGGGAAGATCAAGATCAACTTTAAATGACACAAAATCTTAGTTAATACTTGATCATTTAGTTTTTTGTAATGTGATTATTTTTTAAGGATGTCATTATACAACACCATTTGCTTTTGCCATAGCTATTTCATTGTAACCACCTACCCTTCAATTATTTATTATCACAAATCATCAACCATTTCCTTTAACCAATATGCATGCATGCATATTTTATTGTGATATCCATATCCTTTGTAACATCTAATGCACTCATCCTTGATAGTCTTGTGGCATTCTATGCTATGGATGGAGATGTCTTCTCCATGGAACTCTTGTTTCATCATTAATGCATTTATTTATTGTTCATAAAGTTGATTGGTACTTTTTCTTCTCTTTTAGATACACTCATTTGTCCATGATCTTCATTATCATTATATTCTTCCTATGGCTAGTGATAGTGGTGTTTGTGAGCATGATAATGTTTTTTCTTTGTCTATCATTCCTTTGCATGCCCTGGTTTATGATTCATCTATTGTGATGGCTATAAAGAACATTGCCCTATCATTTATTGATACACTATAAAGAAAATAAACCCAACATTTATATTAAATAAATCTTTGAACCTTAATCATGTTCTTACATATATTTTGATATTAATATTAAATAACTAATAAATCTTAAATCTATCTATTAAAATAGTCCTTAATTGAGATCAACATCACTTTACTTAATCATTATCTACTTCTATATTCAAAAAGTCAATACTACACTAAAATGTTGTAAATATTTATCTTTATTATATTAGAAAATAAAATTGTCTGCTGATTAACTTTTGAGTATCGATATGCCCAAAACCTTTTAAAGTCATCTTGCATCGATTTGTCCTTCTAGTTAAAGTGGTAGAATCCTCTTTTGAAAAGAAAAAGATATTGGCATACCAACATCCCTTGCACGAATGGCTTCTGCGAAATGTAAAGCTCTAGAGTGCTCCATATTGGGAAGTGATAGAATTTAAATACTGTCTTAATTTAAGGTGGGAGTTCTGGTGATAACTGGCAAGTTGTTTAATTAGGCCTTCCAGCTGTAATCTGTGATGTGTTTTTACTTTCATTCTTTCTAGGTTTACGTAGCATTTGATGGGTAGATTACGCTTCAAATCGGTTTGTTGCATGGAAAAAGAGATGTTATCATTGTATTACAAGATCTGCAAGAAATGTGTTTGATTACAGAATTTGATAGTGTCACTGGTTTACTGTCAGGGAACATGTCCAGTCCTGAACCCCCCAAATAACACAACCTGCCCGCTATTTAAGCTTTATAGTGTTCAACACTTTGGGCATTTCTTGTGAAAGAGAAGAAGTGTAGCACTCCACCTCCAGGTAAAGTTTTATGAATTGGTTCTGTGCATTCATAGCCATAGAGATGAAAAGCTTTTGATCCTTCTTCCTCTTGCTCATGATCTTGAGTACACTGATATAGAGAGAAGGACAATGTTCCGGGGCGAAATGCAGATGCAATTTTATATGTCAAAACCTGCAGACGATCGAGAGTTGTGGTCTCCATGATTTCAAAACTGGCATAGCTACAATTCCCCTCGGGCGTTATGTGTATGGTAGAGTAGCCACCCTCTCCTTCAGTGGCAATGGCATTCATGGAGTAGCCGCAGGGATCGAAGGCGTAGTCACAGACCTCGAAATCCTCAAGGATGTTTGCTATGCCAGATGAAACGCTCATCTCTCTTGCAGTCTGAAGCCCGTTTTCCTTGAAAAACAGAGATGCAAATGATGTGTCGAGCTGAGTCATGCACACCTCCAAAGTGTAAGAAGATGAAGATGGCATAAAGTTGCAGGGCAATGGCAGTGCTTGTGCAGAGTATATATTCCATATGCCATCTATGAGCTTGTAGGCCTTGGAACCAGACCTCAAACCGCCGAAGTAGTTGTCGAGGAAGAGCACTTCTTCCCTGAAATCAGTATGGGGAAAAGACTGAGCTTGGGGAAACAGAAATTCCCCTCTGCTATATCTGCAACTACAGACGGCCAACGACAACCCATCTGCATAACTCAGCAGGACAGGGATTGCGTTGAGAAGCAGCGTGGTTCCACATGTTTTGATGATGATTTTGAGAGGGTACACAAACAGGCTTGACTCCGACAGCACATACGAGTCCAACTCATGGTTGCTCAGGCCCGACACTATGCTGCACTGCGCCGCGCTCAGGATCTCTTCTAGCGCTGACACTGCCAGTGACCTCAACCATCTTTTCTTCTTAACCGCTACCCCACTCTGCTCTGGTCTTTCGCAACAAGTAAATTCGATTTCGAGCCTCTTTTCAAACCCTTCAAATCCAGGACAAGCCCCTGCTTCGATCTCATCACAACCCATGAAACCACCTCTAGATATTTCGCATTACTCTGACACGCACCCTGTCAAACGGAGTAAACGCGCGGTAGTTAAAGCCAGCACTGCAACAAATCCATCTTAAACTAATCTAATCCTCACACTGGGCTTTCATTAACTAAATTAAAAGCTTTAGTAAATTCACAGAGCAGACAATGAAATATGAATTCTTAACATTTTAAAATCAATTAACTAAAATTTTACATTTGAATCCATATTCCTAATCGATCATAAAACGAAGAGAGTAACAAACAATCTAATATTAATTCATCATAAAAAACAATTGACACTAATCTATCATCAGAAGAGAATAACAAACACTTGACACTAGTACATCATCGAGGAGAATAACAAACAATCGACACTTTTTTTTAGAAAGCCAAGTAACAAACAAGAGCAGAATTTTGACATCTGTTCAGTCCATCCTCCTTCCAAAGACAATAAGCAATAAGGACAAAAAGAGTTATGAACTTACAAGAAAATGCTGTGGGGGAGGAGGGAAAGAAGAGGGAACTCCTTGGGAAGGCGTGAATAAGAAACATAGACGGAGGAGTATTGAAGTGGGAAGATGTATATATAGAATGCCTTAGTAAGGCAATGGAACAGAATTCTCATTGCGCGCATGGTATTGACAGATTTGGTCTCATTGCTATCTTGCACGCACAGGCAAGAAAAATCTTCTAAATCCATATTTCAGAAGTTTAGCTTGATAGAAAATTCTTAAAATATCCATTCTTACTTCCTAATTTTGACCTTTGAAAAAGACAACGGGAAGCAGATTTTCAAAACTAAAGAAACCATAGAACTTGCATATCTTGTTTAATGTACTGTAGAAAATCAACACTATATTAGTAACCAGACAATATATAGATTTTCCATGATATCATCATCGAATCAAAATATAGATCTTTTGATAATGGTGTTTGTATATCTTGTAAGATATTTGTTATCACTTTAATTATGTAAGATGAGGAAAATAAAATAGATTAGATTAAGTGACATCAACACTTGTAAACTAAAATCTCAATTTAAACAAGAGAATACAAATAAAAAAAGCAATCAAAATGAAAGCAAATGAAATAAAACACTCCCTTTTGAAGTTGATTCTTTCTCTTGTCTCTCTTATTTTTTCTTATGTCAATATTGCCCTCGGATTTGTTGTTGAAGGTGTGCAAATACCTGCAAATAATAAGCAAGCAAGTTGGAGATAATTAACTGTTAAATTGAAAATGGAGGAGAAGGGTTGCTTTTATAGACAACCATTCGAATGGACGAACGAGATTGATCTTCTAAAAAGATTCTAAGATCAACGGATAAGGATTCATGAGAAGGAGGTTACGAAATGGATGGCCAAGATCGAGTTTCTAGAAAGATGTCAAGATCTACGGTTGAAAATTGATGCAATCAGAATATGCCATGCATGGAAAAGATGTGACGTCGACGACTATGACACCTGACGGCTATGACAGACATGCAAGACATACAGACTATGACATGAAATAATGATAGGGGATCTTTGATCAAAATAGAGGGATAAATAATTTATTTTAAATAATTTATTCGAAAATGGAAGAGGATGACAAGTGGCAAATAAATAATTTATTTGGAGGAAATGAAAAAGGAGATTTAATTAAATTCATAAATTTAATTAAAGGAGGAGATAAAAAATGAATATGGATAATTGATTTAGATCAATTATTTAAAGAAGAAAAAAGGCACATAAATAAATAATTTCGTCAATTATTTAATTATAGAAGAATAAAGGTCAAATAATTATTATTATCTGACTATAGATTTGTGATGAAATATGAATAATTAAATAAATAATGATTTATCTAATTATTGAAGAAAGAGGTATTAGTGACGCAATTAATTTATTTTAATTGATCAAGATAGAATAAATATTAGAAAGTGAATTAATTAAATAATTAAAAAATTATTTAATTAATAAAGGAATATGATCAGGAATAATTAAATAATTAATTATTAGAGGATGATGACTAAGGAAAAATGTTGCTCGTAGACTTTAGGACATTTTTCAGTGTCTACATTTTGCCCCTCTTTGACATAATGCAGTTCATCGCGTTGTGTCAAATAAATTTAATTTTGAAATATGCCCCAGTGTAAAGAGAAAGGGGAAGGATGACGAAGAGGGTTGTGGTATGCCCCCTCGAGAGGACATGCAAGTTCAAAGAATATGAATGTGCTCTCGAAATGGAAGATAAGACTAGAGGATGAAGAATAGAAGAAATGTTAGCATGAAGGAAATGGATGTTAGCATGGAAAAAAAACAAGGGAGATGGGATGGTAATGTGAAAAGGGGAAAGAAGATTGACAGGAAATGATAAGGGAACCAACTTTCATACTTACATTTTTATATTTATCATCATTGGGCGTCAAAAATGTCACAAATGGACCACAAACACCATGGTATGACATAGACCAAAGTGTGCAAGGTGACCATTTGGGAGAGACAAATAGTAAAAAAGACAAGGAATGCCCCAGCTCATACTAAGGACCCAATTGTCCTAGTCTTTTTGCCAAGACAAACTACAGGCAACAAATAAAGAAAAGAGGCCATGATCCATCATCGTCCCTCTAAATCTATTGATAAGACATCCTTGAGGAGACTAGTAACATGACCCGAAACCAATTGAAAAGATAAGAAAATCTAGACCAACAAAGTGTTTACCAAGATAGTGTTTTCCAGTGATAATGATGATTGTTTGGTTGGTTGATTAGGTTGACCAAGATGACTGGGTTGATTAATAGGTTGATAAGGATTGATAAAGTGATTTGATTGACCACGCCTAGCTTCAAGAAAGACACATCCTGATGAAGGCAAGATTGATTGACCAAGTTGATAAGATTGAGTGGTGTGACAAAGGTGATTAATAATGATAATGGTTTTAGGAAGGACACAAATTGATTGACAAAGTTGACAAGATTGTTTGATTGTTTGACAAAGATTTGATGAATATGACCAAGCGATGTGATGATACCCAACCGCAGTAAGGACACATCCTATTTAGGTAGAGGACACATCTGAGAAAGTTGACCAAGTGACAAGTGTTGACATGACACCTAATTGCAAGGACACATCCTGCTTAAGTTAAATGACAAGGTTGACAAATTCTATACCAGGAAGGATGCATCCTGATAAAAGACAAGAGATAAGACCGAATGAGACAAACGACATAATGCCCCATTCTGATATAAGACTAGTGACCTGATTGAGTTGATGATAAGATAATTGATTGATGAAAGATTTAATTTGTTTGTTGTTTTTTGAAGTATTTTGAATGATGATTGCTTTCAGACCAAGGACGCGACCCAACTCGATGAACCCTAAAGGTCTTGACCTAGGGGGCCTCAGGGGCTCATCGATAGATGGCCTTGCCTATGTAGCAGTGCACAGAGACCTCGTAGTTCGACACGACTTGACTTTGTTTTATTCGACAAAATACTGGGTCATGATTTTATTTGGACAACCTAAAGGGACTGACCTAATGCCTTGGGGGCTCATTTAAGATGAGCCTTGCCTACGTAGCAAATGTGCAGAGGCAACGTAATTCAACCACTCTTACAAAATTAATTCAGACTCGAGTCAAACTCTATTTTTTTGGATTTTTCAGGACATTTTATGGTTTTTTGAGATTTTTTTTTTCAGGACATTTTATGATTTTTATGATTTTTTCAAGGCTGATACCATGCGTGATTTCCCATGAAGATGTAAGTCAAGGAATTTCCTCCATTTAGGTATAGGAAAAACTTATTATGCGTGAGGGGAAGTGGCGAATGTGACAGGTGGATATGAAAGCAAAGGATGCTAAATGTCGGTGGTCTTCAAGCTATGGAAAGGATGACACTTTACTATAGATGAAAAATAATTTATTATGGATGATAACTATATGGATCATGACAAATTCATGTGAAAGATACCCACAATCAACCAGGAAGGCATGCACACAAATTCAAGGACAAACATGATCTTGCCCCTAGTCAAACTGAAAACCAATTGATAGGTGATGATGATGATGATGACAATGTTGTTTGATAGGGGAAGGAAACATCCCAAAGCAACATGAGGATGATGATTATGTGACTAAAGGATCAAGGTTTGCAGCAGTGCTAGGAACAAAGCCAGTGAATGTTTTAGATGATGTGCTAGGTTGCATAGAAAGATTGTATGGATTAGACTCATTACATTTGGAATGACTAACCTTAGAACTAGATGGGATTGTGGAGGGAACTTTGGATAAGTGGATTAGAATCCTTAAACCAATTACAAAGGAAACCAAGTCCAACAATAGGTATGAAAAGATAATGGATTGCTTTTGGCAAAGGATAAGAGACATGAGGATTATTGGATGGAAAAATTAGGGTATGATCTCCAAGGACTATTTCGCATAGGAACAATTTTTTTTCTCCAAGATATGGGTTTGGATAAATTCTATGAAGGAAATGACATAATATTTCATGGGTAGTGTATGACCAAAGGATAGACATGTCCAAAAAAATTTCAAAGCATGATTTATGTTTGTACCCCATTTCTTATCAAGATCAAGGTAGGTGGGAAAATGGAGGGAAATGATATGGATTGGATAGATAGATGGAAATGCTATGAGAAAGGCATGGGAGATGAGACAACTTGCCCCCAAGTGTAATGGTTCACATAGATAATTTATTTTACACATGACGCTTGTTTGCCAAGTTTTCATCATGGTACTTATCCAATGCGCCATAAAAATGGTTTTCACTATTGGACATAAATTTTCTCTTTACTATTTTATTTATTTTTCTCTTTTTTCTTTCTTTTTTAATTTTTTTTATATCGATTTGATGTTCTGTATGATCGCTAATTATTATGAATCCTTTGATGGTGTTGATGTAGATACCAGTGTCATGATATGCCAATAGTGACCTTGATGGAGTAGTTGTCTTGTTAGGGTCACAACACTTGCACACAACTGATCGATGTCATTGTGATCCTCTTTGATACTAGGTTTGGCCTTATCATCATGATAGAGTACCATGGGAGTCCTTATGATAAAGAGTTGCTGCCAAGATGCGACGAATTTGTGAGGTACAATTTTTGGAATGATGGATGATGGTAGCCATGGAAGTATTATTTGGACGTTTGGATTTAGCAAATTTTATTTTTCAAACTTGGGATGGTGGATGATGGAGTTTGGAATTTTGATTGGGACAGCGTTTGGAACCAACATTTTTATATGCCTTTCTTGATGACCATTTTGAAGGAGGTGTACAATTACTATATGTGGGAGTCCTCTTTTCTTATGGCTCCATATTTTGATTGACTTTTAAATTTGGAATATTTTCTTTGCTTGATCCAATTTTCTTTGGGATCCATTTTAACTTTATTTATCCACTTGTATTTTTGTTTGATTCAATGGCCTTTGAAATTTGATTTTGAACTTTGGATTTATAATAATTTTCTTTTTGTTGGTTCCAAATGGAAGATTTATTCATGTTGGAATGATGGTTTATGGTATGGATGGAAGGAGTGTTGGCAACAACCTTATGACAAGGACTACTCATGGTCCCCATTTCGATGTTTGTATTGGATAAAGTTGCCCCCAATATCATGGAGGTATCACTAACACCATTTGATTCTATGACTAGAGAATAACCAAGACCTTGATGTCTAGGATTTTTATAAAACTGTATTGGTTCTCGAATGCCTTGCTCATATAGGCCTAGTCCTCTTCCTTGATATTGCATGCTTTGAAATATTCTGTTTGCAATGAGGTATTTTTTATTATGAAAACATGATGCTAACCCATCATTTTGTCTGTGGAAACTATTACTTGGAATCTCCTCATTTGCAAGAAATCCCGCTTTGACAAAGGTGGATTCTCCTAATTGATAGGATGTTTTAGCTTTATCATTCATCATGCTTGTTTCTTCTTGATCATTTGGGATATCAATTTGATTTGTTGTAGATTTTATATCTTTTTCTTTCACTTGATCCATAGTAGCTTCTTTGTGTTCTCCTTTGACTTGATCAATAGTAGCTTCTTTATGCTCTTCTTTGATGTTATCCATATCATTCATTTGATTATCTATGTGTCCAAAGGAGGCAAGTGTCTCATTTTTGGAAATGGAGGTGTTTTGTGTTTGGATGGGATCCTCTTAAAATGTTTGATCATGGATGGTATAAAGGTCGATGAGAGGATCATTTTGGGTTTCTTGTTCCATGGTAGGATCTTGATCAAAAATAGGTGTATCTTGGACAACATGGTTATGAATAGACTCTTGAGAAAGGATAGGTGTATTTCAGATGCCATGATTATTGAGAAGGACTTCTTGGATGGACTTAAGGATGGGGTCATGAGATGGGCTACTTTGATCTTGATATGAAGGTGAAGCTATGATGTCATGCTTTGGACTTTCTTTTTGACATGTATCTTCAAGTTTAGGCAATGGAATTTGATTTTGGACAAGGATATGATTTTCTTTGATAGACCCAAGATTTTGACATGGCAATAATGGAGCTTCAATAGCAAGATGTTTTTCATTATTGGTAGGAAATGGAGGACACGATGGTGACAACTGGTTAGATGGTGTAGGATCAATAGTGTTATTGGATTGATTAACTTTGTTTTCATTTAGGAGTCGAACAAGTTCCTTTGCTAGTTGTCCTTGGAGAGCATTAATTAATGTGCTTTTATTGGATGGTATTGTAGTTTGGGATGGAGTGGATGGAAATGGGTTAGTGGACGATGGATTAAGATAAGATGTGGAGGATTGGAATGGACTAGTGGATGATGGAAAATAAAATAGATTAGATTAAGTGACAACCAACACTTCTAAACTAAAATCCCAATCTAAACAAGAGAATACAAACAAAGAGAGCAATCAAAATGAAAGCAAATGAAATAAAGCACTCCCCTTTGAAGTTGATTCTTTCTCTTGTCTCTCTTATTTCTTTTTATGCCAATATTGCCCTCAGATTTGTTGTTGAAGTTGTGCAAATACCTGCAAATAGTAAGCAAGAAAGTTGGAGATAATTAGCTATTAAATTGAAAATGGAGGAGAAGGGTTGCTTTTATAGACAACCATTCGAATGGATAGATGAGATTGATTTTCTAGAAAGATTCTAAGATCAACGGATGAGGATTCATTAGAGGGAGGTTACGAAATTGATGGCCAAGATCGAGTTTCTAGAAAGATGCCAAGATCTATGGTTGAAAATTGATGCAACTAGAATATGCCATGAATGGAAAAGATATGACGCCTGACGACTATGACAGACATGCAGGACATGCAAACTATGACATGAAATAATGACAGGGGATCTTTGACCAAAATAGAGGGATAAATAATTTATTTTAAATTATTTATCCGAAAATGGAAGAGGATGACAAGTGGCAAATACATAATTTATTTTAAATTATTTATTTGGAGGAAATGAAAAAGGAGATTTAATTAAATTCATAAATTTAAATAAAGGAGGAGATAGAAATTGAATATGGATAATTGATTTGGATCAATTATTTAAAGGAGAAGAAAGACACATAAATAAATAATTTCATCAATTATTTAATTATAGAAGAATAAAAGGTCAAATAATTATTATTATCTGACTATAGACTTGTGATGAAATATGAATAATTAAATAAATAATGATTTATCTAATTATTGAAGAAAGAGGTATTAGTGACGCAATTAATTTATTTTAATTGATCAGGATAGAATAAATATTAGAAAGTGAATTAATTAAATAATTAAAAAATCATTTAATTAATAAAGGAATATGATCAGGAATAATTAAATAATTAAAATTATTTAATTATTAGAGGATGATGACTAAGGAAAAATGTTGTTCGTAGACTTTAGGACATTTTTCAATGTCTACAAATTCCATTAGCCCTTGTGTATATTTTGTCATAACTTTAGTCTATGTTGTCTCATATCTATGTCATTTCCCTTTTTTAATGTTGTCTTACCCCTTGTCATGTTTCTTAAGTGGTACTTATAATTTACTTATTGGTCCCAACAATATCCTAACCTTTCCTTTTGTATTACCAAGGTTTTTGCCCATTTCCCTATATATTCTTTGTTTTCTACTCCTAATTAAATTTCTCATTAGAAACCCACCTTTCCCCTTTCTAAAATATGATCAAATGGTTGAATTTTTCATCAAAACAATTGGTTCAAAGTGCACACTTTTTGCTTGAGATTCTATGAAAAAATTGAGCCCAAAACTTATTAGACAACATCACCTTTATTCTTACTCCCAACATGATAGCCTTAAATTTTGAAATCTCAAGGAATTGTTTGGAAGTGAAATCAATTAATACCATAAATACCCATAACCAATGGGCATCTACATATTTTTCGTAAAAAATACCTACAAATAGACCCAACCTTTAGCTCATTTAAACATAAAAAAGTAAGCTTTGACAAAGGTCAACATTATTCTCTAGTTTTGAAAAGAGTATTAAAAATTACTTCATTATTTTTAGTGAGTTAGCTTTAGCCTATAGTCATTAGAATGTTCGTATTATGCTCATGTTATTCACCCATTGAGGTTCGTTGCAACTAGATCCTATTTTTTCATGTTTTCAAGTGATTTGAATTTATACAAAAGGTTTTATATGCAAATGCCCATATTTTTCTAATTATAGAGCTATTATCTCCATTATTTTTACCACCCTTCCATACCCTTAGTCATCCATTTTCGTCCCATTTAGTTTAGTATTTAATCACAAACAACCTCTTCTAAGTTAGATTGCACTTAGTCTAAGGCTAGTGAGCTTAGATCCAAAGTTTTACAATCCAAAACTTGAACTTTCATCCATAGTTAATCATAACAAAAATGTATCACATCATCCCCTTTAATACCAATTCAATCACTAAGAGTCCATTTTTATATTTTCCCATTCTACCCATCACCCTTTGTGAGTAACACCTTTTTTTTACCTCGTCAAAGGCCATAGTAAAAAACAAGTGAAACCTCCATTGGAGATACTCTAGCATATTATTTCCATACCTAACACTAGTACTCTAACAAACCCAAAAATTATTTTTCATCAAAACTCATTTTTTTTACCAAACCCTTTTCCCATCCTTGCTTGTTTGTACACTTCGTAAGAACCCAAGGACCAGGTTTTAAAAATTAAATAGATTGAATGTGATTCAAATTTAATTTCTTTAAATTTAGATAATTTCACTGTATATAATAATCATGCTTATTTATCATGTGGACCCATGTTTGAGCACCCACAAGAGGTCTAATTAAGGTAGAATCCCCTTCTAACCCATGTTTTTGTAGGTTTTCAATCATTAAATATTCATTTTATAGGTTATCTCTAAACATACTTGAAGAATATTAACAATAGTTATCTCATCTTAATTAGACCATAGAGAGATTTCCAAAATATAAAGTTTATCTTCTCAAGTATCACTAGTAGTCATCTGTGCCTTATTTATAAGGCCTCCATCCTAGCCAACCACTTGACCATTTCATTTGCCTTGGCCACCCTATTGGTCGTAGTTGATTGTTATTTACCCAAAATAAGCCCAAATTAGGTTGTAATTTCACCAATTCAAAATTCGTCCTCCCTTTATCTATTTCTAAGTTATTCATGCTAAAAAATAAAAGTTTATCAAGTATGAGTGCCTTGTTTTTCTATTTTAAGTCAAAATGTAGTACTTTAGATTTTGCATGAGTTCCTAGACCTAATTTATAGGTAAAAGCACACAGGTCCAAGCTTCCATCAAATTCAAGTGAAAAAAGTCCATATCTCTCTCATCATGCATCTATGAATATGTTTTCCATTAATTGACTATTCTGTACTCATTTTTTACGCATGAAAAGTTGATAGAGTGTTTAAACTACATAAGAAAAATAAAACTAAAAAATATCAAGAGTAGAAAGTTTATTAGTGTAAGACTTCTCAAGGGTTACAAGACCTCCTTATTAGTCATCCAACTGGCCACCACATACCTAAATCAACTCAAAATTCACCAATAAACGTATAATCCAATTTGTAGCACTTTTAGAACTAGTACAAATCAACTCAAGTGCATCTTGACCCTTTAATTTATGTTTTTCTATCATCTAACTTAGCATTTCAGTGTCAAAATCTTGATTTTATATGTTTGTCAATTTAGTCATCATTTTGATTGCACCTAGCTTGTCCCAAATTAGTTATTGGTTATAATAAGGTTTTGGTTGGTTGGAGATAGTATTAAGTTTTATAATTTTCCTTTCATTAGTGACATCTAGACATAACTAATAAGCATCACAATTTACACATGCACACATCACCATACACTTTAGTGATTTTAGAAAAATATTACATTTTCTTAGGTTACAAATCTAAAAACTACAAACCACAAAAAGTAGCCATAGTTTAGGAATCAAACAAGTAATTCCATAGAAATCTTAAATGGCTAATCACATACTAATACTTCCACATATGAGAAATTAGCAAAGGTTTTCTCAAAGCATGCACAATACATGCATGCAAATCTAAAATTATCTCCATTCAAAAAACCCCTGGGATTCAAAATCTAAAAAATAATTTTTGATAGTTCTACAAAACCACAAATTTTGGTTAGCATGTAAAATCTATAAAACCATCCATGTCAAAGACATGCATTCCATAATAAATTAATCATTGAGAAAAACCACAAATATATAAACACAAAATCTTTAAACCAAAAAAATGGAATATCATAGATATGCATAACCATATACTTTTTAAAAGGTACTACAAAACCCAAAAATTCAAGCAACATGAATTTGCAACATACAAGTTCAAATATCCAAAAGGACCAAGGAGCTATCTAGGAACTCTAGGTAACCAAAAGACCAATTCCATAACCTCCAACAAGTACATGGAAATAGTGAAACTAGGTTGTCTAGGAGCTTACATATCACAAAAAGAACAATTCCACAACATCCATGCATCTAGGGGATAATTATCTAGTTCTTTCTTATGCTAGGGCTAAAGCCAACACCCAACATAAGTACTCCAACTAGTAGCCAACATAGCTAGTGATCTCCCTTGTGACTAGAGGACTAAAACACAACACTCAACATGAACACTCTTACATTGCATTACCCATGATCACACGATGAAGAAACATAACCACTATGCTAGAAGGTAGTCTCATATTGTCAAATAAGACCTCTAGATCAACACCATGTAAAATGTAAACACATGACACAATTTAAGATCCTTTACCTTGAACATCCAAGCTCAACATTATTTCTATTAAATCTCTACCATTCTACAAGTTCATATCTTATTTTTCCCTAAAAATAATATAAAATCCATTGCAAGATTCTCACTCAAACAAGGATAAATACCATAAGGAGAAAAAACCCTCTTACAACCAAACTAGATTCTAATATGTGAAACAATATGCAAGCACATGTAAACCACATGCAATTCACATGTAATCATGAGAAACCCAAAAAACTAACTCAACTTCAATAACAAATGTAAGGAAATATGCGCCTAATTGCCTTAGCAATTAAACAAAATAAATCTTAACTACTAAATAGGTAGGTGTTTTCACATTGACCTATGAGGATAACTTTACATAAATCAATCTAGGAGGAGAAAATGCCATTAAGGAAAGATGAAGAAATGTGGTTTGGTGATTAAAATAATCCATTTCCAACAAGTGAAACATTGGTAGAACAAGAAGAGGAATCACAAGTAGACAGGACAACCATTATAGATGACACTATAATGAGAGTAGTCATAGAGATTTTTTAATGACACAAGGTCAAATGTTGGAGATTCCAAAAATATCTTATATGAACAAACTAGTTAAGAGAAGATAATTTTTTATTGATCCACTAAAGATGTATGAGGCATAGATAATGGTTATGCCAATTTTGAGTGAAATAAATTTTGCAATAATATAACTAAGTTACAAGTATGCATTACAAAGGTTAGAAGAGGAAGTAACAAAGCTTTGTTTGAGTAGCTTAAATAAAGGGAAAATAAACTTGAAGAATTAATGACCCATGTGTTTGAGATGCTAGTGATGGTATTGGATATAAAGAGAAAAAATAAAATTCTTAACATGGAACCAAAGGAATTCCTACATAAATATATTAATTTATATATCACCATACTAGATCTTTAGGTAAAGATTCTAATTTTGTCGAAGAAAAAGGATGAGAAACCAAGTCCAAGGAAATAATGGGGGGGGGTATTCTCTCAACTAAAAAAACATTCTATAGATGTTGTGGTGATGGAAGTAAGCATGATGTTAGCAAGTAAGATCATGGTCACTAGATATAGCTAGGAGAAGGCCAACATAGATAGTGAAGCCAAATCTATAGGGGATGTTCAACAAGGAAAAGTTCAACAAATAAGGAAATGAAAAAAATATAATTTATGTTAAGATCGTGTATTTAAATAAAGAAACAATCAATGCAATCACAAAAATAGAGAACATGATAAAAAATAAAAGCATTGAAATAGTGCAACATTTGAAGAATTCATGAAAGAAATAGGAGGTGAGTTGACAATGATTAGTAATAACTTAATATTGATAAAATTGATGAAAGAGATAGGGATGTGCTGACAACAATTAGTGATAACTTACAAGTGATAGAAGTAATCATGAAAAAAAACTTTACAATGATTAGTAATCACTTAATGACTACACTTTGTAACAAATTCTCATAGTTAATAATTTGATTTGAGTATTTTTATGAAGGAACAACAAAATAATAGTTTAGTGGAAATATTGGCAACAAGTTATGTTAAGAAATTATGCATTTCCAACTTCCTTGATATCACCATGTAGGAGGACAAGGAAGAGGTACCATAAATCTAGAATCCCTAGGCATGGAGCACCTATGTGTCAATAGTTTTTGAAAATCTATGACCATGTGAGCTATTTTGAGGGAAAATAATATATGTAAGGAGTAATTTAAATATGTTGGTAGCAAAAATATTATCCATGGAGATATTCATAATGCCCCTATATGACCACTAATTAAGGGACAAGTTGGTAGAAAATTGTAAAAATTAATAGATTCATGCAAAAGATGTGTTTTTGGAGGGTTTGGACAAATTATAATCTAATAAGATGCAATTGATCATAAAGTGGGATGTCTATTGTATTATTCTTAGTCCACGGCTTGATGTATCCATTACCACTGATGATCTTGTTAATATTACTTGTAATTCTTTTTTGTTTTCTTAAATATGAATTAAATGCTCTTTATTGTTGAGATTAAATTTTTCCTCAATAATCCTATATTGTATAGTGAAGAGGGTAGTGTATTTGAGCATATATGATTTGATTGTGACAGCTATGAAGATAATAAACCCAACATTTATGATCATGTAAATATATGAACTTCAATCATGCTCTTGCACATATTTTGATACTAATATCAAATAAGTCTTAAATCCATCTATTCAAATAGTCATTAATTGAGGTCAACATCACTTTATCTAAGCATTATCTTTTCAATGGTCAAATAATCAATAGTAGTTCTACACCTCATCCACATTAAAAAGTGGTAGCATCACTTTATTTAAACATTATTGAGTTCAATGGTCAAATAATCAATAATAATTATAGACTTCATCTACACTAAAAAATAAAAAAATATCTTTATTTTATTAACAAAATTTGACATTTAACTGGTGATTAACTAAAATTAACTTTTGAGTATCGATATGTCCAAAACCTTTTTAAGTCACCTTGCATAGATTTGTCCTTTTATTTGAAGTGGTAGAATCCCTCTTTTAAAAAGAAAAAGATACTGGCGTACCAACATCCCTTGCACGTACGGCTTCAGCGAAATGTAAAGCTCTAAAGTGCTCCATATTGGGAAATAATAGAATTTAAATACTGTATTAATTGAAGGTGGGAGTTATCGCTGATAACCGGCAAGTTGTTAACAGGACAGGCTGAGAAGGTCGACCTCCTTAATTAGGCCCTCCACCTGTAATCTATGATGTGTTTTTACTTTCGTTCTTTCTAGTTCTAGCTATAGGTAGCATTTGATGGGTAGATTACGCTTCAAATGGGTTTCTTGAACTGAAAAGAAAGGTTATCATTGCATTATAAAATCTGTAAAAAATGTGTTTGATTGAAATGAAATATTTTAATAACGTTCATGAGGTCACAATAAGTCACAACAGTTTATAAGATCCAGGAACAACACAAGATGATCAGCGGAAAACAAATCCTAAACAGTTTGAGATCTTCGTTCAAACATGTCAGAGCACATACCCAGTCGTCAATCTCCCAAAAGAAGTGTAGCACTCCTCCAGGTAAAGTTTTATGAATGGGATCTGTGCATTCATAGCTTTTGATCCTTCTTCCTCTTGCTCATGATCTCGAGTATACTGATGTAGAGAGGAGGACAATGTTCCAGGGCGAAATGCAGATGCAATCTTGTATGTCAAAACCTGCAGACGATCGAGAGTTGTGGTCTCGATGATTTCAAAACTGGCATAGCTACAATTCTCCTCGGGCGTTATGTGTATGGTAGAATATGCATCTCCCACTTCAGGGGCAATGTCGTTCATGGAGTAGCCGCAGGCAATGGCAGTGCTTGCGCAGAGTAAATGTTCCAAATGCCATCCATGAGCTTGTATGCCTTGGAACCAGACCCCAAGCCACCGAAGTAGTTGTCGAGGAAGAGCACTTCTACCCTGAAATCGGTACGAGGAAAAGACTGATCTTGGGGAAACAGGAACGCCCCTCTGCTATATCTGCAACCACAGACTGCCAACGACAACCCAGCTGCATAACTTAACAGGGCAGGGGTTGCGCATGTTTTGATGATGATTTTGAGCGGGTACACAAACAGAGTCGACTCCGACAGCACGTACGACTCAGGGTTGCTCAGGCCCGACACTGCGCCGCGCTCAGGATCTCTCCTAACGCTGACACTGCCAGCGACCTCAACCATCTTTTTTCCTTAGATTATTTATATGTATAATTTTTTTTTTCAATTTCAATTAAAGTTTTAGCATTTGAAAATTTGATTTAAAATATAAGTTTGGAAGAGTTGGCGGGAAGGAGTATGGGATGTAATAGCTGTAGTGACAACTGGGTCAATGTATGATACAGTGAAAATGCATCAAAATAGACTGGTAAAGGTTGAGAAAGCAATAATGAGTTTGTTAAAATCATTAATGGGATTATGAGAAAGATTGTGTCTGGTGTCCTTACTCTCCAATTTGAACTGAACATGTGCATAAATTAGAAGGATGAAGATTTTCAATCGTCCAAGAAAATATGAAGAAGCAAGATAAGCAGATATTCTTAGTGCAACAAATTGGGATAATACTTTTTATGGGCTATAAGTAAGGATTGAGAATACCTACTCTCTAGTTGCAAGAACTAGTCTTTCTATGTTTTGTGTAGTTTTAGGTGTTCTTTTTGTTGTTCTCTAGTTGTTTTTGTTTGACTGCTTGATTTGGTTTGATTGCCGACCATTGCTTTTTGTGCTAATGTTTTGGTCTTTGGTTTCATGCTAGATTGCTGAAATGTGTTATTATGTAAGTGACTCCAACCCTTTCCCAACTTATCTTAATAAAAAACAACTCTTTTAATATATATTCTAGTTTACATCAATCTTTCTTTGTTGAGATCCTTGATTATTAGTTGTAGATACTTCTTGAGATACTTGAGATTTAAATATCATCCTTGTAAAGCACCAACATACAATATTCCTTAAATTATTATATACTCTACTCAATCTTGTATAAGTTTATATAAAACCTTAAGATTCATAATTATTTGGGCCTCTTTTATTACTAGTATATTCTCCCTTATGTTTCTTACTTATAATAAACTATTGGTCTAAAAGATAAATATAATCTAAAAATATTTCATCATATTAAACATGGGAAAATAACATGACACCTTGACATATCATTTGATACATTAATTAGAGATGGTTCTTGTAAAATTTCAAGAAAAATTACAATCATGGGGAAAAAGTTTCTCTCTAATTGGGAGATATAAAGTGGCTAATACACTCTTCCATGTCGTGCAATACTCTTCAAGCTGGCTTCTCTATAAAATATTATTAAACAAGGTCACCAAATAGATTTGTAGGTTTATGTGGGGTGAAGGGGATCGAAAGCAAGGTGTATCTACCTGGACTCTTAGCTTCAATGTATAAAATGTAAGGATAAAGGAAGTTTGGAACTATTTTAACTTGGAGCCCAAGGAATATGCTTATTTGTAAATGGGTTATCTATACTCTAAAAGGAAATAAATGCTTAGACATGTCTTTGTTTGACATGAATTTTCTTCAATTTATCTCTACTCAAGGCCCTTGGAATAGTTCCCACATGTATGAAAAGCTTCTCTTGGATGAAAATTTCAAAATCAATGTCTTTGACCCTCTTAATGACATGTGGAAAGCTTGGGAAATTGTCTCCAAATAACTTTTATTGTACAATAAAAAACCTTAAACATTATATTTTCTTCTCATATTCAATTTAGTGGGTGTTGTTGATTTAACTTTATGAGTGGCCCCTTATTATGTATAATAGATTTGAAGGGCCTAAATTTTTCATTAAAGGTATTTAGACATTTGGTGATTTGCGGGATCTATTATGAATCTTCAATGGGAGCATTAGAGTCAACACCAATCTTGTTTAAATTCCTCTTATAAGATTAGAAAACTACTTAGGAGGTCATCAATTTAGATAAGCACTCCCTTCTCGCCAAAATTTCACTCTCTCTTATTATAACTTATTTAAGAACATGGCCCAATGGTGGAAAGATGAAAAGGTTCCTACTCAAATCCATTTACCAAATCTCGCTACCCAATCAAGAAAAATTACTTTACCTCAATTCCAAACAAAAATGCCAACTAACAAACTAAAAATAGATCAAACTCATTGCCACTTTGTAGTAATCCAAAGTTGATGTGCGATCTCAAATCACTACTTGAAATCTCCTACATTACAAGTTTCTAGTGGGTGAATGGATCTTGTTTCTCCACATTAGCCATGTCAACTACCCAAACTATACCATGATCAAAACCATCAAGTATATCTTCTAGGACACTAAATTTTCTAATCTTATACAAGTCATTATTCACAAAGATCTACCTATCATCTTTAGTAATATTTTATTTTGGAAACAAGCATGGTCTAGTCTTACTCTTACCAATAACATGATGTCTAATTTTTTTATACAACTTACCATTAGTAATTTATGTAAAAAAATATGCATGTTGATATGATTAAGAACTAATGCTCTCCTCATAGAGTTATCATTAAGAAAAGTCTCTAACATTACACTTTGGATGGAAAAATTATCTTGTCTTTAATAAGAATTTATTAAGGTAAACAAAAAAATATCAAAAATAAAAAATAACTAGAAGTAGGTTATCAATTTGGAACACAACCAAGAAGGCTTTGTCACTAAGACACTAAAAACCATTACAAGTCATCAATTTCTCCAACTTTCTACTATGAGAGATACCCTCGAAGATGAAGGAACACATAGATACACTAACTTGCAATACATCTAAAGTGTTCACCTTACTATGGAAAACATTGATTTTAGATCAAGAATAAAAAATAATATTCTAACCATTAAGAAATAATTTATTTTATATTTTAAAATTTATAACAACTAAACTTTAAATTAATAGATGAACTCAATTATCTTCATTTGTGTATGATTTTCTAAATGAGATTGGTTTAATAAAAAATAAATATTTAATGATATACTTTATAATGCTCTTATTGAATATTTAGATAATTATACCTTATAGACAAGGGTTAGTAACCTTGAGTTAAGGACTATCATTAATTTTTTTGATCTTATAAATAAGAGACCTTGATGATCTAGAATGTTATATGCTCAAGTAGAGGAGAAAGTGCATACCCTTTCTAAGGCATCTTGAGAGCATATTAATAGGCTTAGGGTACACCTATCTAGCTCAATCATGGAGTTTGTAGGTGCTAAGGTATAGCTTTTCTACATTTTTAATGTATTGATTGTGCTATTTTACCTTATAGCATTTCCATACCTTCAGTTACCACAACAATCTTGAACTTGAATCAAGAAGGGGGCTTGAATTTAAGCCATATGATGGGTCCAATTAATGACTAGTTTTCTTTACTATTTTATGCTTCTATAATTTCATCTGCTAAGTTTCACAAATATTACTTTTATATATCTTTTATATGCCCTTCATACACTTTAAAGTAGACTGAAGTATGTGAAAATGGAAATATGACATGTTGACATTTGTATGTGTGAATGCATGAATATTTATGGAATTTAGTATGATTCTATGATTAAATTATGATTGTTAATAAAAGTTTAGGCCTTGAGGATGAAACTAACATCTTGTAGCTAGAAGGACTGTAACCCACAACAACAGGTTTTCTAACCTGCAACATAAGGACTACAAACGGTTGCAAGGGAAGGGTCAAAACAACCACAACACGCCACTTCCAACAGAGAGTAGGCATGATCATTTAATGATCAACTGTGAGTCACCACATCGCATTCTTGTTTACCGAATAAAACTACTTGGAGGAGAAGAAGTTTGTTTTGAACGAGACTAACTCATGACATATCTATCATTAGGAACATGTCTCTATCATGGCAATTAACCGTTAAGCATAGAGTTCTAAATAAATTTTCTACTCCTGGTTCATAATTATTATTTTTTGTTTTAAGACTAAGTCCTCTCCCTATCTTTGAGGGAGAGTGAACAAATACTTTACGAATCTATTTTCAATCCTAGAGGAATAAAACTCTTCACAAACCCCATATAGTGGGATTTGTTGTTGAGGAGTAAATCTAGTTGCTAATAGTTGTTGATCATTGTTTCTAGTTGTTAGTTATTTTTTTGTTACTAGTTACAACAATAGATATGCATTATTGAATAAGAAATCTCCAACGGATTCTTGTCAAATTGTATGCAAGAGTTCAGAGTTTTTATGCAATAAAGAGAATTAGTTGATGTCATGAATTGTTGAGTTAAGTAAGTAGGTGTTGACAACTTCTATGGAAGCAAAAACTCAAGCAAGGGCCACTTGAGGTACTACTAATCCACTCTATTTCTTGTTGTTAGATTAATTGATGCATTGTTGAAATTAGTTAAGATAGTTTCTAATTATATGCATGTGTAATTCATGAACTCCCTTATGTAGTTTGGGTCAAATTTTATAGCTTCATATTTCTTTCATACTCTGGGGGAATTAGTTACAGTTTAGTTTTAGTAGTTGGCAATTAGAATCTTGAGTGTTAGGTACTTGTAGCATAAGTTAGCAACTTATATTTATATACCATCTTTTATAAATCAGCATTTCATTTCCTTTCCCAACTTTTATAGTTTCATGTACATGTGTATTTTCCTATACTCCATTGATATAGGACATGTCTAGGATCCATGAATGCATATATTGTGCGAACATTGTCTAAGGTTTATGAGTTTGTGGTTGATAAGTAAGTGAAGCCTCTTGTGGAAAATGAGTTGTTTAGTTAGGAATCCACCCTCTAAGTTGTGTGTCTACCTAGTAGCACCAAGTTAATTAGACATTAGAGAGGCTCTACATTTTTGGCGTCGTTGCTGGGGATGGTGCTAAGTTAAGGATTCCCCTATGTATTTTCAATTCCTTTCAATCTTTCATAGCTTAGAAATTCTATTTTCAACATTAGGGTAAGTAGGGTTTAGCCATTAACAACAACACAAGTTGCTAACAATGTGTAGGAATTGTTGATCTAAAGAGTCACAACCATTGCATGCATATGTAGTCAGATGCTCTAGGAGGATTTCTCACCTTGGCACATGAAGCATTAGAGGATAATGGTGAACAAAGTGAACAAAGCGAGGGAATCCTTGAAGATGAATGATCTTTGACACCAGTACCTACACAAAATATAGAGGAGACTTCTCACATACACATAAGCATCATGGATGATCAATGCAATAGTAGAAGATCCACCAGAGCATGTAATGTTTGAATTCTCTATCACCAAATAGGAAAGGGTTGTTGCTTTGAAGAATATACCTCCTTCAACACTGCTTGTCTTCTATGGGTTGGTCATAGAGGATCCAAGCACCTTTATTTTTGAGTTTGATGTACTATGCCAAAGTTATGAATACACCACAAATTCCCACAAACTCAAATTATTTCTAGCACTGAAAGATGTTGCTTTGAGATGGTTCATGGGGTCGGGAAGAGATGTTGTTCCCAATTGGAATACAATGAAGAAAAAATTCCTAGAGAAATACCAATATTACTGTAGAGGCATAAATAGAAAGAGGGATGACATCGTCAGGATGTCACAGAAAGAAGATGAATCATTGGAAGATTATATTGAGAGGTTTGAGTTCTGCCTCGATAAATATCATCAAAATAGACTCTCTTATGAATCCCCGAAACTGATATTCTTAAGGGGATCTAATGAGGACTATATGGATCCCTCAACCTCATTGGGGCAAGAGACATCTCACATTTACCATTTAATGAGATTTGTAAAGTATGTAGAAACTATTCTAGTTCCTTCACCAAGAAGACTAGGGGAGACAAGACCTCCTCTGTCAACATATCAACCAATGGGGTCTCAAGGGTGGAGCTAAGAAATCTTCTATCCAACATGGAGGATATGATTAGCCACTTGGCTACACAACTAGATACCCTTCATATCAAGAAAAATCAAGAGGAATATGAAACAACCCTCACAAAATATTGCCCACTTTGTCAACAAAAGAAGATCAATTGCAAGTGCAAGAAGCTGGCCAATATTTCTGAAGATAAGCAAGGGAAGCTAGAATTTCATGCCTTGGAAGATGAAGATGGTCAAGTGTTTTACATAGCTTGATGTAAATCATGGAAGCCAAGAAAAGGTATGCCCCAAGATCCCTTGACCTATAACATATCATTTCTAGGTAATAATGCAAATTTCCCTAGTTGGAACCCTCAATATTGGACCAATGTGCAAAACTCATAATGGCCAATGCCTCAATCCAATTGGAATCAACTACAACAAGGCATGTGGACAACACAAAATTACCAATGAACTAATTATAATTCTTAGTGGCCACCCCAACGAAATCAATGGCAACCATAATGGAAAAGAGGTCAACAGTGGAAAAATCAAAATCTTAATTATCATCAACCAAAAATTCCCTTGCAGCCACAACAATAAGCCATAACATCAAACCCAACAATAGTTACACCAACACCACTAAGAGCCCCTCAATTTCTAGCACAACCTGCACCTAACCCAAATAATAAGCCTATCCAATATGCTTATGCTAATAAAACCATACAATACCCCATGTATGGGGTTGAAGTGAGTGATGTACACCTTAGATATGGGAAAATGCTAGTTGGGTCTTCATCTCCTTATATCACATAATTGACTGATGATGAACTCCCAACATAACATATGGACAAACAACCTAGGGAACCTGAGTCAAATCAGGTCAACCTAACAACCATAAATCTAGAGTCTCCATTCCGTAAGATATTAATTGTCCAAAAATATCATTCACAAGCTAAAACTGATCTATTGGGATATCTCAAAGATGTTTGCATCAAGATACCCCTCATCTAGGCCATTAAGGAAGTGCCCATTTATACCAAAAATCCAAGTAGGAAAATTAAGGACCCTCAAACTGTACATGTCTTAGGACAACTTGTAGACATTATCTTGGGAAACATAATTGTCCCCAAGTATATAGATCTTGGGAGCCCTGTAGTGGATATGTAAAAATCAATGGTACTCTCATTAAGAATACCTTAATTGAACTTGGGGTAGCCATTAATGTAATGACCAAATAAATCATGAAATTATTACAAATAATTGAGCTCAGACCTACGCCTATTGTGTTGTAGTTAGTAGATAGGTCTATAGTCAAGCCCGAGGGAATCATAAAAGACTTGGTAATAACATTAGACTCATGGGAGTACCCTGTAGACTTTATGGTGTTGCAACCTAAATCTAATCTAGTAGGATATACCCTCATCTTAGGGAGACCTTGGTTGGAAACTATAGACGCCTTCATAGGTTGTAGGTCTGGTAACATGATCATTTCTAATGGAAATATAACCAAGAAACTAGTCCTCTATCCACATGCCTAACCACATGTAGATTTGGGGAAAACTGTATGGCCTACCCTAGATGAGGAAGAACAATACTCATTGAAAACTCTAATGACTACTGAACACAATCCCTTTTTAAAAAACCAAGATGAAGATGAACTGATTGCATACATCATGTAAAACAATTATGGTAGGGACCCACAACAACATGATTGTCTAACATGTTTGCAAGAACCTTTGTAGAACATAATCCCTACTAATACATCTGAGTCCATTTCTCGAATTTTCCATACCTTATTTCCACATCACTACATTCCCAATATAGTAGGTCTTGACATTTCATCTATTATAACATCATCTTTGGCTTTAGAGATTATGCCAAACAAGATATTAAATGTAAACAATCAATTGACTGTTGCAAAACAAACTTCATTGTTGAATGTGCTACAAGCACATGCAGTTGCACTTGCATGGGATTTCCATGATATGAAAGGAATAGATCCAAACCTATGCATGCATCAAATTTACATCAATGATGGCTATAAACTAGTTAGGAAACCCAAAAAGAGAATGAACCTTGCAGTCTGTGACATAGTCAAAGAAGAATGACAAAAGTTGTTGGATGCAAAATTCATTTATCCAATCTCTGATAGTCAGTGGGTGTCTCCACTAGTAATTGTACCTAAGAAAGGAGGGAAGTGGAGAGTGTGTGTAGACTACTATGAGTTGAATGTAACAACTAGGAAAGATCACTTTCCCCTTCCATTCATCGATTAAGTACTAGATTCACTAGTTCAAAAGCAATAATTTTCATTTTTGGATGGGTTTAATAGATACAATCAGATTAAGATAGCCCCAAAAGACCAAGAAAATAAATACTTCACATGACCTTAGGGTATATGCTTACTTTGTCTTGCCATTTGGGCTATGCAATGCACCTGCCACCTTCCAAAAGGCAGTACTGAGTATATTCTCAAACTTTGCTCATGATTCTATGGATATTTACATGGATGATTTTATAACTTATGGAAATACCTATAAAGAAGCACTTGCCAATTTGGAGAAATTACTACAGAGATGCCAAGATCATCACTTGTCCCTGAGTCATGAGAAATGCTTCATGATGATGACCGAGGGAGTAGTCTTGGGACATTTTGTGTCTTATAAGGGAATCCAAGTAGAACCCCAAAAAATTGAGGTAATATCAACACTGCCTATACCTCAAAAAAAAAAGGATGTTGGAAGCTTCCTTGGCCACGCTAGGTACTACATAAGATTCATACAATATTTTAGTAAACTTGTAGTACAACTATTTGTCTTATTGTCTAAAGATTTAGAGTTTGAATGGACACTGTTGCAAGAATGAAGGTGTTGTCATTGATGTCAACTGGTCAATTGGTTATCAACTGGTTGCTATTGTCATTGATGTCATGGATGCACATTATTGGTTGTATATGTTAAGGATATTGAGAAAATTGTAATGAAGGAAGGCTGCAGGTGTTCAGTGGTTGCTCCGGGTTTTTCTTCGGGATTTGCTCCAATGTTTGTATGGTTCAGATATGTTGATCATGGTTGTTGGAAGATGCTATATCTAGATTCTTGGCTTTTGATTCATTATACAGTGCGAGTTATGTTCACCAGTTGTGAACTGTGGTTTTCTGTGTTTCTGGCTGAGGTCCGAGAGAAATGTTGTTTGTCCAGATTTCTTTTTGGTCAAGTCTCATGAATTGATTTTCTAGATTTAAGTTTTTATGATCGTGTTGAAGAAAATTTCAATGTCTGGAAGGATTTGATCGTGCTAAGGATTATGCGTGCTTAATGTTTTTGTGTTTTACATTGGTTTGGCTGACCTTGTGTTGAACACTACTTTCAAAGTTGATGAAGTGTGTTGAGACCTATTTGGGTCCTGATCAAGCATGTATTTGGGTCTCCCTCATTCTAATTCCACCCTAGGATGTTTTGGTGTCGAACTAATTTTAATTTAATGATGGATGGCTGACTTTGGATATGTTTTAAAGCTAGAGATGGTATAAATAAATGATGAGTTAGTGGTGAAAAAAAAGAGATAAAAAGATAAGTGCAAAGAAATAGAGTAGATAGATGTGAAATAGATGAAAATTAGTGTGTGTGTGATGCGAGTGTGGCCGATCAGTAAAGATTCTAAATGGCGAGTTTCCAAATGCAGTGAGCTGAAGGTGTACTGTATCATTCATGCATGTCTGCAAGTGGTTGAGTAAATTGTGGTGGAAATCTCTATTGCATTGAGATTGTCTTCTCTTTGTAACGTATCTCTTCTATCTTCTTTGTATCTCTGTGGTAGTGAGCCCTTTGGGTGGTTAACCCTGTTGCATAGTGAGTCCTTGTTTTGGAAGTGAGCCTTTCTCAAGTAGTGAGCCTTTATAATCGATTTTGATATTCTCTATAGTGTGAGTTAATCCTCATCATGGTTTTTCCCTCATTGGGTTTTCCACGTAAATATGGTGTTACTTTTTTTGTGTGATGGTTTTTCAATTTCTGCACTTGTACTTAATGTTTAATCATTTTAGCAAAGTTAAGGATTTGTGATTGATCTAAGTTTTGGTGAATGCTTTAAAAGTTTAATTTTTTTACAACTGATTCACCCCCCTCTCAGTTGTCTTGTTCAACAATTGGTATCAGAGCTTGGTTCCTTGGAGAAGAGCTTAAATGCTTAAGGAAGGTCCGAGATGGCTGACAAAGTTACTCATGATTACCTGAGTTTCGATGGAACTAATTATGCTATCTGGAAAATATTGATGGAAGAATATCTAGAGTATTGTGGATATGATGTGGAGAAAACTTACAAGAATAATTACACTCTTCCTGCTAATGGTATGAGTACAACTAATGAGATCAAGGCACATGAACTAAAAAATAAGGTGAAATACATTTTAAAGAATAGTCTTGTACACTCTGAGTTGATTAAAGTTCAAAATCTGAAGACTGCTAAGGAAGTTTGGGATGCTTTGGAAAAGGAACACGAAGGAGATGAAAGGGTAAAAGAGGCAAAGTTGCAGAATTTGGAGACACAATTTGAGCTCCTACATATGTCTAAAGATGAGAATGTTAAAGCTTATGTATAAAGATTGGATGAGGTAGTAGCTGGAATACGAGGACTTGGTGCTATAATAGATGAATCCAGGATTGTAAAAAGGATTTTTAGAACTCTCCCCGATGCTTACAGAGAAAAGGTATGTGCTATGGAATAACATATAGATTACAATACTTACACTAAAGATCAGATGTTGGGAACTCTAACATCTTATGAGATGAGAAAGCCAAATTTGAGAAATGGATCTAAATCAAAAACTGCTTTTAAGGCTATAAAAGCTGAAGATCCGAATGAAGAAAATATTGATGAAGTAGAAACTAAATTTTTGAGAAGGATGAAGAAAGGCTCTGGAAAGTATGAAGGTAAGTTACCTTTTAAATTCTTTAGTTGTGAAGGAATAGTTCATTATGCTTTGAGGTGTTCGGAAAGAGCTAAGAGGAATAAAAAAAATATGAGAAAGAAAAGAAAGGTAAGAAGATCAACAAAACATATTATGTGACTGAGGATGATAGTATATATGATGAGGAATATGATTATGGAGATATTGATAACAATGAATTCTTGTTCTTTGCTATAGAAGATGTACTTACTTCTGCTAATTCTGAAAAATAGGTAAAGGAATGCCCTTCGGAGAAGGAGAAAAATGAAGATACTATAATCTTTTCCCTACATGCTAAAAAGGAAAAGAACTATTGGGTTGTTGACAATGGTTGTTCACATCACATGATTGGTGATAAGAGTAAGTTTGTTAAACTTGAAAAATATGATGGGCTTAGTTATGTTTGGAGATGATACTAGTGCTAAAATTTGTTGGATAGGTTCAGTAAGTTTTGATGGAAAGCATAATATTGATGATGTTTACTATGTTAAGGGTTTAAGGAATAATCTCTTGAGTGTTGAATAGATCTGAAGTAAAGGATATAATCTTGTATTTAAGGATGAAAGATGTGAAATCGAGAAAGATTCTGGAACAATGATTTCTCTAGGAGAGAAATCTGAATGAAATATCTATCAACTTAAGGGTGTTGATGGACAATGCTTTATGAATCAAATCAATGACAGTTGGTTGTGGCATCGAAGAATGTGTCATATGAATTTTGATAACTTGGCGAGGATCGGTGCAATAAGGGTCGTGAGAGATTTACCAAGGACAACAAAGAATATTAATGCTATTTGCAAGAATTGTCAGTTTGGGAAGCAAGCAAGAAGCAATTTTAGATCAAAGGAACAATCTGATACTAGAATATTGGATTTAATTCATACAAATCTTTGTGGTCCTACAAGAGTGAGAGATCTACAAGGTGAAAGGTACTTTATGCTTTTGATTGGTGATTATTCTAGGTATACATGGGTTACATTTCTTAGAGAGAAATCTGATGCATTAGATAGATTCAAGACATTCAAATCTATGGTTGAGAATGAAGTAAATTTGAGGATAAAATGCTTAAGTTTTGACAGAGGTGGTGAATTCACCTCCAATGAGTTTAATATGTTTTGTGAAAATAGAATAAAAAGACAGTTATCTTCTCTAAGAACTCCTCAAAAGAATGGAGTTGTTGAAAGAAAGAACAAAACAATTCAAGAGGCCACTAGATCAATGATTACTGAGGTTGTTCTACCGAAATTTTGCTGCAGAGAAGCTATTCACACTATTTTTTATGTATTCAATCGAGTTCAAGCAAGAGAAAATAGTACAAAGACCCCCTATGAACTATGGTGTGGAAGAATTCCTACTATTAAGTACTTCAAGGTATTTGGAAGAAAATTTTATATCAGACGGGATGAAGAAAATTTAGGGAAGTTTGATGCAAGAAGTGATCAAGGTATTTTTCTTGGATACTCTACTAAAAACAAATCTTACAATTGTTTCAATAAAAGACTAAGGAAGATTGTAGAAAGTACAAATGTCAAGGTTGATGAAGCAATGAAGAATTCAATTGATGTTGATGGATATGTATCTGATGAACCTAATTGTGTAAGGATTGAAGAAGTTGTGGAAGAATAGGAAAAGGATGAGCAAGAGAAGAAAAATGAAAAAACAAAAGAAGAAGATCCGGCGGTGTCCCCTAAGACACCTAGATATGTGTAGAAAAATCATTCAAAAAGTTAGATCATTGGAGACAAGACAAAATGAGTATTGACAAGAAGTAGAGCTACTACTGGTGAAGTAAATCTATGTTTACTTTCTAAGATTGAACCGTAAGTGAAGCATGTAAAGATGAGCATTGGATTGAAGCTATAAAGAAGAACTTATGCAGATTGAGAAGAATAAAACTTGGGAACTGGTCACAAGACCGACAAATAAAAACATTATTGGATCAAAGTGGGTGTTCAGGAATAAGCTGAATGAGAATGGAGAAGTGATCAGAAACAAAGCAAGGCTTTTGTGTAAGGGTTACTCACAAGTAGAAGGCATATATTTTTAGAAGACTTTTTCTCCGGTAGCAAGAATGGAAGCTATCAGGATTTTTTTAGCGTTTGCTGCTCATAAAGATTTCAAGGTCTATCAAATGGCTGTTAAGTCTGTATTTTTGAATGGTGAACTAGAAGAAGAGGTCTACATAGAATAATCAGAAGGATTTCAGTTGCCGGATCAATCGGATATGGTTTGTAGATTGAAGAAAGCTTTATATGGATTGAAGCAAGCTCCTAGAGCTTGGTATGCAAGGTTAGACATGTACTTGATTCAGTAAGGTTTCAACAAAGGTATGACAAATAGTAATCTATATTTTAAAATTGAAAATGAAAAAATATTAATTGTGGTTGTATATGTTGATGACATTATTTTTGGAGGAAATGAAACTATGTGTAAGATGTTTGCAGAAGAAATACAAAAAGAGTTTGAGATGTCTATGTTTGGAGAGATGAATTTATTTCTTGGGATACAAATTAATCAAACAGAGAAAGGGATTTTTTATTTCATAGTCAAAGTATGTGAAAGAGATGTTGAAGAAGTTTGGGATGGATGGTTCCAAATTGGTATGAACTCCTATGGTAACTAGTTGCAAATTAGGTAAAGATGATGATTCACCTAAAGCTGATTAGATCAAGTATAGATCTATGATTAGTGGATTGTTGTATTTGACTACTACTAGATCGTATACCATGCATGTTGTATGTCTTGTGACTAGATTTCAAGAAGATCCTAAGGAAACACATGTTGCTGCTGTTAAGAGAATATTCAGATATTTGAATGACACTCTGGATTATACCTTATGGTATCCTAGGGATATTGACTTTACACTAAGTGCTTATACAAATGTAGATTGGGTTGGATGTGTAGATGACATGAAAAGTACAAGTGGTGATGCATTCTTTCTTGGTTGCAAATTGGTGGCATGATTGAGTAAAAAGAAAGATTTAGTTTCCTTATCTATTGCTAAAGCTGAGTATATTGTTGTTGCATCTTGTTGCACACAAGTTTTATGGATGAAATAGATATTGAAAGATATCACAATTGTGTATGATGGTCTTATTTTTATTTTATGTGATAACACAAGTGCAATTAACATTTCAAAGGATCTAGTGATACACTCGAGGGAAAATCATATATATATTAGGTATCACTTCTTGAGAGAGAAGGTTGTGGAGAATGAAGTGAAGCTTGAGTATGTACCTATGAAGGATCAAATTACTGATATATTTACAAAGGCTCTTCCTAAAGATACTTTTGAGTATCTTCGGGAGAAGTTAGGTGTCATTTCCCCTCCTTCCTTAAACTAGATGAATATGGAGATGCATCATTCTAGTGGGTCTATGGATCTATCTTTCTTATGGATTGATGTTTTGGTGGCTACCTCTCAAGGAGAGTAGGTAGTGTCATGTGTTGTAATTGTATGAGTATTCTATTTTTAATGTCAAAGGGGAAATCAATGTAAAATATCCTTTGCCTTTTCCATTGATGTCAAAGGGGGAGAGGAAGAAGATGAGATGGAGAAAAGTATCATGTGAAAAATATTATCTATTAAGGGGGAGAAACATAAAGAAAAATCATGAAAATTGTGTTCAGAGCTAGTATGTTGTCCTTGATGGTTTTTCACATCATGTGTTTCCATCAATGACAAAGGGGGAGATTGTTGCAAGAAAGGTGTTGTCATTGATGTCAACTGGTCAATTGGTTATCAATTGGTTGTTGTTTTCATTGATGTCATGGATGTAGATTATTGATTGTATATGTCGAGGATATTGAGAAAATTGTAATGAAGGAAGGTTGAATGTGTTTAGTGGTTGCTCTGGGTTTTTCTCCAAGATTTGCTCCAATGTTTGTATGGTTCATATATGTTGATCATGGTTGTTGGAAGTTGCTATATCCAGATTCTTGGCTTCTCATTCATTATACAATATGATTTATGTTCACCAGTTGTGAACTGTGGTTTTCTGTATTTTTGGCTGAGGTCTGGGAGAAATTTTGTTGGTCCAAATTTCTTTTTGGTTGAGTCTTATGACTTGCAGTTCTAGAGTTAAGTTTTTATGATCATGTTAAAGATAATTTTAGTGTTCGGAAGGATTTGATTGTAGTAAGAATTGCATGTTCTTAATTGTTCTATGCGTTTTACACTAGTTTGGTCGACCTTATAATGAACACTACTTTTGAAGTTGATGAAGCGTGTTGGGACCTATTTGGGTCCTCATCAAGTGTGTTTTTTGGTTTCCCTCATTCTAATTCCACCCTATGATGTTTTGGTACTGACATAATTTGAATTTAATAATGGATGGCCGACTTTGGATATGTTTCAAAGTTAAATATGGTATAATAACAGGATGAGTTAGTGACGAGAAAAAGAGGGAAATAGATAAATGAAAAGAAATAGAGCAGTTAGATGTGAAATAGATGTGAATAAATGTGTGTGTGTGTGATGTGAGTGTGGCAGATCAGTGCAAATTCTAAATGCTAAGTTTTCAAATGTAGTGAGATGAAGGTGTACTCTATCATTCATGCATGTCTGCAAATGGTTGAGTAAATTGTGATGAAATTATTTGTTGCATTGAGATTGTATTCTCTCTGTAACATATCTCTTCTATCTTTTTTGTATCTTTGTGGTAGTGAGCCCTTCGAATGGTTAACCTTGTTGGACAGTGAATCTTGATTCAGACAGTGATTCCTTGTTTTGGCAATAAGCCTTTCTCAGGCAATGAGCCTTTCTCAGGCAATGAGCCTTTGTAATCAATTTTGATATTCTCTATAGTGTGAGTTAATCCTCACCGTGGTTTTTCCCTCATTATGTTTTCCAGGTAAATCTGGTGTTACTATGTTTGTGTGATGATTTTTAATTTCTGCACTTGCACTTAATGTTTAATAATTTTAGTAGAGTTAAGGATTTGTGATTGATCTAAGTTCTGGCGAATTCTTTAAAAGTTTAAATTTGGTACAACTGATTCACCCCCCTCTCAGTTGTCTTATTCAATAGACACCTACTTGTCAACATGCCTTTGAATCTCTCAAGACAACACTAACCAAGACCCTTGCCTTGAGAGGAAAAAATTGGACTTTACCTTTCTATATCCATACATATCCTTTTGATTTTGCAATAGGAGCTATGTTAGGAAAGAAGGAAGGAAACCTTGAGTATGCCATTTATTATATCAATAAAAATATTCAATGAGGTAGAACTCAACTATACAATTACTAAAAAGGAGATGTTAGCAGTGGTTTATGCAATCAACAAATTCAAACATTACATTATAGGGTATTTTGTATTCATACATACTAACCATACAATAATAAGGTACCTAATGAACAAACTAGTAGTTGATGGAAGGCTTGTGAGATGGTTACTGCTACTTCAAGAATTTGATATTACTATTATAGACAAGCTAGGGAAAGCCAATGTAGTACAAAATTTCCTCTCTAGAATGCCAATCAAATTAGAAGATGTTGTAGATGATTCATTCATAGATGAAACCCTATTTTCTCTCTCTACGCATAAACCTTGGTATGTAGACACAGCCAACTATTTGGTAGCAAGGAAAAAATCACCATAACTCTCCCCAAAAGAGAAGAGGCAATTATTTCAAAAAAAATTTCCTTACTCATGGATAGCTAGATATTTATTCTACGTAGGGCTTGGAAATATAATGAGAAGATGCATATGAGAATATGAAGTATATGATATCCTCAGAGCATGCCATGATGAACCTTGTGGGGGACACTTTATAGCAAAGAGGCCAACTCTTAAGATTTTGAATACTGGCTTATTATTGGCCAACACTTCATAAAGATGCAATCAAATACACAAGGAGCTATGATAGATGTTAGAGAATGGGAAGGCCAACAAAAATAGATGAAATTCCATTATATCCATAGTTAGTAATAGCACCATTTGACAAATGGGGACTAGATTTCACTGGTCCCATCTCCTCAACTTCAAATAACAAATATTACATACTGGTTTGTATTGATTACCTTACCAAATGGGTGGAGGTCAAAGCCTTGTAATTTGTAAGGGATTGGAATATGGTAAAATTTATCTATGAATATATCTTCACAAGATATGGTGTTCCTACAGAAATTGTCACAAACCAAGGGCCACAATTTACATCAGATTTGATCACAGAACTAGTGCAAGAATATGAGTTTAGACATAAAAATTCTACACCTTATCACCCTCAAGAAAATGGTCAAGTGGAAGTCACTAACAAAGAAATTGAAAACATCCTCACAAAATAGTGAAACTCCACAAGAAGGATTGAGCAGCCGGGTTACTTGAAGTAGTTTGAGCTTACAAAACAACCTGGAAGATAACAAAAGGTTTTACACCATATAAATTGGTGTTTTTTATAAAGGTAGTAATTACAATAGAATTTGAATATAAAACTCTGAGGATAGGCATTGATTTATCAAAAACACAAAAGGAGAGGTTGCATGACATCAATGCCTTGGATGAAATAAGAATGGAAGCAATCCACCATACTGAAATCATCCAGAAGCAAAGGATATGTTGGCATGACCAGTCTATTAAGACCAAATAATTTATTGCAGGTGATTGGTCTTTACTTTATGACTCAAGGTACAAATATTACAAGGGAAAACTACAGACTAGATGGCTTGGGCCATATGAAATAAAAATTGTCTTTCTAAATGGAGCAGTTTAGTTACAAACAATTGATGATGTACAATTTTCATTGTTAAGTAATGGCCACAGGTTAAAGCTCTATAAACAACCATTATAGAAGGATGACTTTCTTTTATCACTACAACATCAATTTGAGCCAGAGATACAAACTTCATTAATATCAACAAGTGGTTCATCAAAAATATCAGTGGATGAGATACACAACTTTCCCACTGTCATTTCATAGGTATAATTCTATCACACATCTCATATGCACACACAACATAGGTTTCATTTGACAGTCTTCATTTTTTGAACTAGTAGCAGAAGTAGAAGGGGCCTGCAACATCATGCCCCTAGGCGAAAAAACTATAGAAGGGACTTGTTACTACATGAGCCCGTAGCACTTTCCTATCCATCATTACATATACATCCATATCAATTTCATATCCATCATTCCATCCACACATGTGGCAATACACATTTCAACTCATTGCATGCACTTTATTCCTTCCATCATCACGTAGCCATCACATCACCGTTTTGATTTTGCTATACCATGCAATAACTTCAAATTCACCCATATCGTACTTTGCATAACCTTTTTCATTCATCATTTCCATTAACACCATTTCCACGTGTTACATACATATTGTCTTACACTTCAAACCATAATTGCACATAGTTCATAACAATCATGGCATGCCATTTCAAATCAAGCTACAGGTGGGCATTCAACGAGTCATATTTCAATTCAAACAATTCCTATAGGTACTCTTTGCATTAACTATCATAATTATCATTGAAGATTAATAATTTTATGCATATTTATCATTCATACGTGCATGACAATCTAATGTTTAAATTTACAATACTTCTAAATTATGACTCCTCTCAATCCATATATGCTAAGTGAGGACACTTAGCAACTTTAGTTGGGGGGAGGGGTATTCAAGGCTATATTCCTTAGTTTTTTTTTCAAACTTTTTGCCATTTCATTTTCTTCCATTATCAAGAAATTGAGAGTTTAGAGGAGAGAGAAAGGTGTTCATAGTATAATTGAGAAATATAATTGAGTAATATAGCATATAGCATAGCAGAAACAATATAATTGGGGTGATAGAACAAAAATAGAGCATAACGAAACTAGTGAGTGACTGCAGATTGAAGCATTGCTACTGAAAGATAGACAATGCTTGTCTGTCTTCCAACAAGATGGTTGGTTGGAATACTTCTTGAGACTTACAAAAATTAATGAAGTGATGACCCAATTTTTTTCCAGTACCCTACAAATGATGAGGCATTTGTTAGGGGTTTGAGAGTAGACACATCAAAAGTTGTTGTAGCCAAAGTTTTAGGTCTTCCAAGGGTGGGAGAAGAGTTTCCAGTGAGAGAAGATGCAATTATAACTAGGAATAAATTCTCCTTTCCAAGAGAAAACTTGGACTCTTCTTCACAAGGTACCAAATGCTTATCCTTACCTTGGATTTGGGCCTTTGTAGCCACTTATATTGTTAAGTACTTAACATGTCATGGAAGACAATCACTATTGTATATAGTTCATTTTAAATTACTAAGTCATTTACACCATGTAAGGCATGCGAATGTTCCCAATTTTCTATACAATTTGTTGAAAAGAATGTCTTTAGAGTACAAAAGAAAAAGGAATCGATCAACACTAGTACATTTTTGTCTAGTCACTTTACTAGTGAAAAGGAGCATTAGGGTTTAATTTCCTAATGTGTCTTGGGAGGAATTTTTGAATTACATTAATATCAACATCATTTAATTACCTAATGAAGAAAATATGGGTCATGAACAAGAAATAGAAGAATCTATCATGGCTGCTCCTAAGGGATAAATACCCTTTGTTCCCCTACTACAATACCTATCCACAACAAGGAGGAACCAAAAGGGCAGGGTTTACAAGAAACACAACCTATAGCCTTTGTTGAGTAGCCCATAGCTGGAAACAATCTAAAAACCACACTTTCTAGTAAAATGCCACCAAAATAAAATAAAAGAAAGAGTGGGGCCTCTAATTTTGCACATGTAAAGG
>CM021110.1:238965968-239026907 GCA_007115665.2 Sequoiadendron giganteum | reverse complement strand
CTCAATTTAGAAAGAATAAAAGTGCATTGTATATTGCAAGTTTACAAAAGTAAATCCAAACACAACATAAAGATAAATTAATTAAAAAATTGTAGGAGACAGATCACATCCACAAACATGGGAGAGCTATGCAAAATTTGGAGAAATTGGCTTGGAAAATGAAGGCAACAGGGTATTTTGAGATTCAAGACTTTTACCTAATGTTGTGGAATAGAAGAAAAAAGAATTATTTATCTACCACCATAGTGAAAAGTTAGCAATTTCATTTGGTTTGTTAAAAATGGCCCCTGGTACAAATATTAGAGTTTTTGAGAACCTTCGAGTATGTTTTGATTTTCACATTGCATCTAAATTCATCTCCGAGATTGTTGCAAGAGAAATTATTCTGAGAGATGTGAACCATTTCCACCATTTTAAACAGGGACAATGTTCTTGTGGAAAATATTGGTGATGCTAGATGAAATAATCTAAAAAATAGGCTTGCACTATAATAATGTGCACTACATCATATATCCAAAGGGACATCCATCAAAGCATAACAACAAGGATTTTTTTGTCATATGTTGTAGTTACAAGTGCCCTGCTAGACATACATGAAAATCTAAGGGATTTTTTTTATGGCTAGACTAATAAAATCCTATTGTAGGGGGGATAATCCAAGTACATATGGCCCAATTCTAATGACAAATGTTATTAAAGCTAAAAAATAGCTTTAGATGTTAATAGTATGTTATTGATATTGAATCATGGACTGGACTGTTTGATACCTTATGACTGAAGATCTTGTATCAACGAAGAGATATGGATCTTGTTGCCACTAATCTACCCAAAGAAATCCATATGCTAATATTTTAATTCTGAAATATACTTAGATATTTGATTTCTTGTTTCATGTGCCTCCAAATAGGTGCACCATATCCTTGAAGAGGATTAACACAGATTAATGCAGTAGGGAAAAAAGACCAATTCTATATGATTTTTCTTTATAATTCATCCCAATGCTGATAACGATCAATCTCAACTTTTCCAAATAAACAACATCATTAACTAATAAGTTCTTAAAAAATGTTAGGATGTGCCCTTCCAAGGGACAAACCTCTCCAAATTTTCAAAAGAATTACAATTTGGTATAATTTGACTTGATGAAGACCAAGTTGGGGGTCCACTAGTGATTCCAACAGGTAAATGCCATAAATTGTCCAAAACAAATACACATGTATCAGACTCAAGTCACTTAGGCAAATAGGGCATGTGAGACTTCCCACTAAACCAATTCAAAATTAATAAGGTGTAAATATATGGCTCTTTTAGCACTGCAATTAAGGTGTAAATCACAAATATATAAGCAAGATGTGGCATAGTTTCCAACAATTGCAATCTCTAAATCAAACACTACTGAAAAGGCAACAAAAAGAGAGATTCCTGGTTGAAAGATAAGACTGTTATTTAGAAATCAACAAAAGGAAAAGCTTAAACTTGTGATAATATTGTGCCAAAAATGAGTATCTCATCATTGCATGACTCCTACTTTTGCTTTGAGTATGATAATACTTGAGCTTCTGGTGTTTCTAGACGGAACCTATAACAAAAATGTGTAGTCTCCATCTGAAGGAACCATCTTATGAGCTCTTCCATAAAATGAGGGTTGAAAACATTAGAAAAAAAGCAATACAATAATTCTAAAGTAACAATTTGTATCAAGCCAAATGTCAAAAAGTATAATTAAAAAGACAAATCCTTACAATTGGAACTCAAATTGGACCAAGTAGATTTATGATTTTATCTTTAGAATGTAGGAACTTTCTTTGTCAGAGCTTCACGACCTCAAATTGGATCTCCAATTGGACCAGCAGATTTATGATTTTATCTTTAGAATGTAGGAACTTTCTATGTTCGATTTTCACGACCTCAAATTGGATTAGAAATTGAATAAGTAGATTTATGATTTTCTCTGTCCACTGACGTTTGTATTCTTATACTCAGGTTCTGCTTCTGAATGAAAACACCCTGAAGTGTTTTAGACCGACTGAAAGTACTCTCCAACCTAGTTATGTCACTGATAGCAATCCAATTTTTCCTAAATCGTCCATACCCGAATGTTGCATCATAATCTATTCTTCCTGCACATAAAAAATGCCACATATTAACCCCCTCTAAATAAAAAATTTAATCACCATAAAATCATAATTAATAAATCATTTCAGTTTCATAAAGAATCTGATGTCATTTACTATCAAAACAAAAGCTGTATAAATCACAAAAAATCCATAGAGCCTCCTAAATGTAGCTTAAAGAAAGTTTACAGGATGGGTTTCAGTATAATAAGCTTTCTACTACAACTCTCAATGAATGTATTATAAACAAAAAATAAAATTATTCACACTCAAAGTAATGCAGTCAAACATTTATTCCAAAAGTATTTTAGCAGGAGTTAACTAAAAAAAAATGATTTTTTGTTTGGTTTCTTTTATCAATAAACCATGTGGAAATAGAATAATCACTAAGAAACCCTAACAATAAAAAATGAAGTAAAGGTTCAAGAAAGGAAATTCCAATGTACTATTGTGTAATGGTGATGAAGGCACTTATATGAGCATGACCTGCATACAAATCCTTGCCATTGAATTTCCATCTATCCAAAGAGAAAATAAGAAATGTAAGGATTTGAGAAATATAAGTCCAAAGGGTTATGCTGTAACGATAATGAAATCACCATAAGAGCACAATTGAGGAAAAAATTCTTGTGACTATAACTATGTGATCCATAACTCTGTTGGTCATGTGGCATAGTTGTGCTATAACAAATGCAAGATGCATTCATCTGAGATCTAATTTTAATGTGGCTATGTTGTGATAAAAATGGATGCACTCATATGAGCACAATTCATGTACAAGTTAATCACTGTCATCACAATTAGGTGTCAATCATTATTGGGTGCATTTAGGTTGAATCAAGTTTAATAGGTTACAACATAATGATAGCATGATCCAAGAGCGATTACCTCTTGCTGCAATAAAGAGCCTATAACTCTAGCTGATATGCAGAGTGGCTGTGTTATATCAATTATGTAGTGTATTCAAGCACAACCCATGTGTAATGGGCTATTATAGAGAGTGATATAGATTTTCTAAATCTTATGAATGTCACTTAAAAGTGTACAACTTAAACTACAGACCAAGTTTGTTACATACTCGAATGCAATCTTGGGTTACCACAAACTATAATAATGTGATATGCTAATAACCATTATGGGAATTATTAAAGCAAGACCATGCTATAAGGGATAGATTTCCATGATCCAATTTACAAACCTTAATGATCAAATACAAGCTTCCCACACACTCTAGGATACAATCCAAAATCATACCACACCCTGTCAAGACAACTAATTTTCTGACCCAATATTTAAGGTTTTTTTTAATACCAAAAAAATCACAGGTAAGAGAATGACTAAAGTAAAAACCCTTGGCTTCCATAGAAACATAAACCATAACTCTAGTGGATTAGTGAGGTTGCAATACCAGAAAGATTGAGACATTGTAGGCAATAAAAAAATATTGCAATCTAAAGGTTGTATCCAATAACAAGCACACTATGTAGCTCAGTGACATTTGTAAATGCAATCTATGGTAAGAAGAATGATAGTCACTTGAGGTGTGATAGTCAAAAAGAGGCTGAGCAGTGACAAGATAATAAAGCTCAAACCTTGCATAGTAAAGTAGAGATTTTAACAGTGAGTTTCCTTACCCCCTTGCTAACCTTAAGGGTTTTTCAAATGCTATTGACAGTGTTAGACAAGGAAAATGTAATTAAGGAATGACCATCCAAATGAAGTAATAGTGGTAATCACAAGTTCAGTGTTTCTTCTTAGCCATTGTATAATGGAGGTAGTGGATTGCATGTTTGAGTAGTGTTTTGAGACTCATCAAAGATGGGAGAATAGTGGATAATACCTTGTGGACTATGAAGTAGTGACAATAAGGTTGAAGGATCTTAAGGCCCACAATACCATGAAACAATGAGTCCCTTGTAGTAAGTAAGTAGACAGTCTATAGGGCATAGTTTGATTTTATAAAAGGATTCTCATGAAAGGAATCTTCAAGTGACCGTGAGTGAGTTGTTTGAGATTGCAACTGAGGGTGTAATATCCAGTCTTAAAGGCAGTTAGCAAAGTAATAAATGTGTAATAAAATGAAACCCTACATAGAAAACAATTCACAATGTTATCTTGCATAATGCCTTGAGTTTGAAGGCAAAAATATCATTGTATCTTGATGAAAGTAGTGACCTTAATGGTCAATCACTAGCAACCATGATTTTAAAACATGCTATTGTGCTTATGGAGGCAACATTTTAAGCAAGGCAGTGAGTGGTGGTTTGGAAGAATGGTAGGTATGAAGGACTTGCTTTATATACATACTATGCAGTCTAGCTTAAGACAATGTTCTTAAAAGAGATTGAAGGTGGATTATGGAACTCAAGGGTTACCATTATAAATATTAAAGCAAAGACCAAGATCTATTTAAAAGCCATTTTCATGAAGATATTAAAGGTGTCACATGCAAAACCCTAGCAACTGGAGTAATTAATACAGTGCCAAAGAGGACAGTGAGCTGGGGTAGATTTAGGAGATCTCCATATTATCTAATCATGGGCAAATACATCATTTATTTATTTATTTAAATTAAAAGAAATCATTCAAAACCCTATATAGGATACATTGATACTTCAAAAGCATCTGAAGGAATTTGAGATTATAAAAATATATGTTAATTAAATACCTCAATTACAAACAGTAGCGCGAACAATGTAACCCTTGTTGAGCAGAGCAGGAATGAGATAAGAAACAATGAATCCTATGCCTCCTATCACACACATCTCCTTACCATTCTCTATTATTCTTTACTGAAACACTTCTCCATTTTGGTGGGCTACACCTGACAATAAGGTTTCGACGAAGGTTTTAGAGTATGTTTATTAAAATGAAAACTCCATTTTGGTGGGCTACGCCTGAAAATAACATTTCGACGAAAGTTTTAGAGTATGTTTATTGGAGTATTTTGGCGAGCTATTGATTCTTGATTCCTTAAATGATTTTCTAAATAAATGACTAACTATTTAGTCATTTTTATTTGTGTGACTAAATAATTTTTTAGTCAATGACCAAATTAATCATTTGTTTACTCATTTATAGCTGAGTTGCAAAAAATTAGTAGAATTTAGTCATTTTTAGTTGTTGTGGCTAAATTTTTTAGTCACATAGTCATTTATTTGCCAAATTCTACTAGTGAAAAAAATAACATTCAAAATCCTCACAATTGGTTATTAATTGCCTACTTTACAGAAGGATTCTGTCAAGTACACAAGGAGATGTGATAGGTGGCAAAGAATGGGTAAGCCAACAAGGAGTGATGAAATTCCATTACAACCTCAGTTAACACGAACTCCCTTTGAAAAATGGGGTCTAGACTTTATCAGACCAATCTCACCTACTTCTAACAACAAGGAATACATTCTAGTTTGCACTGATTATCTGTCTAAATGGGTAGAAGTTAAGGCATTACAATTTTACAAAGATGGAAATGTGGCTAAATTCTTGTATGAGGACATTTTTACTAGGTATGGAGTACCTAGGGAAATAGTGACTGATTAGGGTCCATAATTTACTTCAGATCTCATTACCAAATTGGTTGAAGAATATCAAATTAGGCACAAAAAGTCAACACCTTATCAACCTTAGGCCAATGGTCAAGTGGAGGTTACCAACAAAGAAATTAAGAGTATTCTAACTAAGACAGTGCAATTACATAGGAAATATTGGGTTTCTAGGTTACTAGAAGCAGTATGGGCATATAGAACAACTTGGAAAACAACAACTATTTTCACACCCTATGAGCTAGTATATGGAAAAATAACAATCCTCCCAATTGAGTTTGAGTATAAGACATTAAGAACAATGGTAGAGCTAGAAATGGATATCATAGAAGATCAAAAGGAGAGGTTACATCATTTAAATGGACTGGATGAAATCGGGATGGAGGCAATCCATCACACTGAGATAATGCAATAGAGGACAAAGTGGCATGGCCAATATATCAAAATAAATGAATTTAACATAGGAGACTGGGCCTTATTATATGATTCAAGGTACAAGGAATATGATTTCAAAGGGAAAATCCAATCCAGGTGGTTGGGACCTTATGAGATTAGTCAAGTCTTTCCTAATGGAGTAGTGAAGTTGCACACCATAGATGTAGTAAGTTTCTCTCTCTTGGTTAATGGCCACAAATTGAAACTTTATAAGAAACTAGTGCAGAAGGAAGATTTCATACTTTCTCTTATTCAACAGTATGGTGCTCTCAATGATCCAAACATGGGTTCAAAAACATAGAGTAATGCCTCAACAACACAAGATACACTGAGTTCTTGAGGTGATTCAAAGATTGAGCTACACAACTCAATCCTTGAGATCACTCAGGATTAATTTCTTATTCTACCTCACAAGCACACACAACACAGTTATGATGATGTACATACTCTTTCTAGAGGGATCTATCTTATATACAACTGTCAATATTTAGAAAGGGTCATGTTGTAGTAGGGACCTGTAGCATAACAACTATCACAATCTAGAAAGGGACCTGTTGTAAAATTCCAAAGGTTTCACCTCAAGTGAATAACCCATGATGCCATAGCTTAGCAATAAATTTTTTCTTTCCATAATGTAAATTACATGCACATTTGAAATAACACTATTTCCAAACTTCCATTGCATTCCATTGTAATTTCAAAAATATTTCCATAACATAGATTTCATATTGAATTAACCCAAGTTTCTTATTTAAGATTACCTCTTTCCATATGAACGGGTACATGATACATACATAGCTCTTCTGAGCTTCATCCAAAAATATATGTACAAACTGGTCCTGATGCCATCGTAATGGTGCATACATTATGGATGTCCTCACTCCCTATTACATACACTCCAACTATCCCCAATGCTGGCACAAACATATGCAAACCTCGATCGCCAACTGATGAGGAGAAGCATCACTCAAGTGCTTTTTCACCAACCACAAACTCAAATGCGGTCTCCCGCACGTCTGTCACATATGACAAGATGGCCTTTCCCTTCGATAAAGAGATTGGTTGGTAACCCAATAGAAATAGCCTATCTGAGCTTAGTGTTGTGTCCTACAAACCAGAACCTAATCATACGTTTGTTTCCCCTACGAGTATGAAAATACTGAACTAGTATGCATAAAAGGAACGCAATGAACTAACAGTGTAAGCAGTGGCTACTTACACTACTTTGGCTAAAGTATTCTCACCCAGTACTTTGAGTGATAGTCTTCCTATTCACATACACTTTTATAGATTAGTTTGGATTATGACCATTCATATACTATGCTTAGGTAATTTCCTTCCATAGGCAATCCCTAACCTTAGAAATAACCTATTCCCCTTTTTTCCAAAATAAAATGGTATCTCTACCAATTAAGCCTGAGCATAAGTTACCCCTTCCTTGGACATTCCTGTAGTTCCTCTCATTCTATTTCCTTGTTAGACTGACAGTTGATCCATTATAGGATGAGACATTATGATACATTGTATGATGTTAGATTCATTCTTATGATGATGCCATTGATGAAACTTCTAATACTTGAGGTTTTATGCACATGTTATTATTAGTATATGGTTTTATTCAGGTGACTATGGAGATCTGATTTGATTATGAGGACTAACCCTATCATCAACGTTAAGTGATTATTTTATCATGATTGTTATATGATTATCATGTGATTGATCTTATCTTGATTACTATGTAGCTGATTGTTATATGAGTGGATTCAATTACTAGGTGTTGTTCTTACTGATGTGCTTGAGGGAAAGGGACAGTTTCACATCAATCACTTGTGAGTGCCCTGTGATGTTGAAAATCCCTTTCACAGTGTGCCTATTTATATGTATATGTATATGCACAACTATTTTGTGTGTTGCAGGTTGCAGGTACTAGGCATCGACTCCACCTGAATTGCTAGGTTTGAGTGTGCCTTGAACCCAATGGATCAGTTGATTAGAGATAACACTTGATCCCCTACCTTGTCCATCATCCTCGAAGAGGATGAGTATCCGGTTCGACACCTTGTCAATATTGTTAGTGTCGTCAGTATTGTTAGTATGGTCAGTCAGTTTTGCTTGAGGTTTTTCATTTTGACCCTGGATAGTGGTCAGGTAATTATTTGGCATTTGGTTTTATTTAATTTAGATTGTTTGATAAAATGACTTTGTTTATCTTATGCATTAAAATAAATTGTTAAGTAAAAGGGGTATACCTTTGATAATATATATATATATATATATATATATATATATATATATATATATATATATATATATATATATATAATATAAATAATCATAGTTCATAATAAAATAAATTTTAATTTAATGTTATAATTAATAAATAATAATAATCAGGTAAATAAATAAAATGTTTTTGATAAGGAAAAGCAAGTTTTGAAGGGACCCCGAAACCCTTTACAACAGTTAAAAGTTGCAAGAAAGACTAAACCAATAAAGCTCGCAACCCAAAAAAACCAAAATGCTGACAACATAAATTAACCATGAGACATGTCAGCAAACCTAAAGCAAAAAATCAGCAACAAGGCTGACCAAGCAAAAGAAACAACAAAACTACAACATTTTTTCCAAAACATTAACCGAGGCCAAATTTTCCTCAATGACCCCCTCGTGCATCTCCATCACATCCTTGAGCTCCTCAAACGAATTAGCAGCCCACTTCTTGGTCTTGCTCCTTGTTCTCAAACACGAGCCAACATCCACAACCTTCTCCATAGCTAGAGTAGTATCCTCATTCTTCTCCACCAGATTCGAGCGATTCACATCCTCCATGGCCTTTTCAATATCACCCAAATCTAGGGATTTACCAGTCCATTTCAAGGATTTCTCATTTAAAATAGAGAGGCCCTTAACATTCGAATTCAAGGAATTATTGCTAATGTTAACCATAGTCTTCAAATCATCAAACAACTTACTAATTCTATCCTCAATGCTAGAAAATCTCTCCTCAAATGTCTTTTGGATCGTCAATTCCAGGGATGTAATTCTCTCATGAGTATTACCAAGACAATGAACATCCACAACAAGTTTATCAAGCATAACATTCATGGATTTAACCTTACCTTTAATCGACCATTCCTTCTGGTTACTATGCACCAACGCCACACAAACATCTTGCCAATTCTTAAGTTGGACATTGAGCTCCTTAACTTCTGAGAAAACCCATTTCATTAGAGAAAGAAAGTTGCAAGTTCTGTCCTCAACCATCCTACAAAACATTCCCATGTTAACCTCATCCCAATTTATAGGTGGCATAGATTGAGAACCAATATTATTGACGGGGTCCTCCTGAGCCTCTTCTTTAACCTCCATTTCTTTCTCAACAGGGGAATCCTCCACTTCAATCACCTCAACTTTAACCCGATGCCTATTTGACATATTCGCCAATTCCACCTGAATTTCTAGCCGCTTCGACTTCACAACACTCCCTTTAACCTTATCAGTGCCAATAAGAGTCTAAAGTAACCTGGTTAGGGTCAACCCCCTTTGAACACACCAAACCCCCATTCCCATGAACATTAACCTCCAAAGGCTACACAAACCTAGGGAGACCTTTACCGATGCCATGACTATCCTCCAAAGTAGGGGAAAACTCCAAATCACCCACCTTACTGGCACCTGCGGTATGATTAACATCAGAAACAAGGGACTCCTCCACAACTTTAGACACCTCCACCTTCTTCTTGACAAAAATATTATCTTTCCTAGGGAATTTTTTCTTCCCCTTCACACTCTTCTTCTTAGACGACACCACAACTTCCATCAATTCATTATTTGTTTCATAGCCCTTGGACTAGGATTCAAAAGACTCAGATCCCTCCACAGACTCACTATCCTCCTCTGACATCTCCTCAAAATCAGAATCCTCATCGTTAGAATTCTCGTCCCATTCTGTCGTCAAACCACCAGTCTCATAGCCATAATTTTTTTCACCCTTTTTACGGGCCAGATCCTTAGGAGAAACAGGGACCAACTTCATCTTTATGTGTTCAAACATGAGATTCATAAGGCCTTCATGGAGAATAGCCTTCTCGGGGTTCTTCTGATGACCCTCAATACTATTCTCCATTGACAACAAAATATGAAAAGGAAACAAAACCAAAAAATTGTGGAAAAAATGATTCAAAAGCATGAAATGATAACCATAAATTATAAAAAACCTACCCTCCAAGGTGAAGTAATGCATAATGGCCAGAGCAATATCCCTCCAAAGAGACTTGAGAGAATTGCGAGCATACCCACAACTAGCAACCGACCTGAGCTTCTTCTTCTCATCATATTTAAAGAAATTAGCAAGGGCTTTCTTAGCCGCACCTCAGTCTCTGTAAAATTTCCTAGCAGTGGAAGGGAGACCGGTCACCTCAAAAATAAAATCCTCATTAATATTAAACTCCACACCTTTGTATCGTAGAATCCTATTGCTCTACCCTTTAACAAAAACCTCTATCACTTGAAGGTTCAGACCTTGGGGCTTTGGAAAATAGGGGCTTACCCCACCCTTTTCCAGGTGCTTCCACACTATTTCATTAATCTGAAACTCCTCACAAGAGCTTGGATCCACTCTGCAACGAGCTCCTCCCATGGTGGCATGCAACGAACAACACTCCACCAACACCTTAATTTTCTACAAAGATAGGATTAGGAAAACTAACCACAAAATAATGCAAATGAGACCCACAAAGCGCGTGAGCTTGCCATACCAAGTATTGCCAAACCTACGCGGCCAGACCATAATTTTACAGATATGAAAAAGGCAATTATGAGAAGAGAAGGTCTAGGACTCTACATGCAAAAACCAACTCAGAACGAAATAAAAGACCCTTTCCCCCAACTTAAGCACCTTAATGACAAGACACCTGGTCATTATTAGAAATGATATTAAGGTTAAGTGGCAAGGATTCATAATCATCCCAATTATTTTGAGCCACCACTCCCAAATTAGCTAACCCATCAGCCAACGAGTTAGCTTCCCTAAACACATGTGAAATTCTAATCTCATCAAATTAATTGATGATGGATAGCGAATCATTAATAATATGGGCAATCAACCAAGAGGGCGGGCTATTCAGCATAAGAAACTTAATAATGTTAAGAGAATTCGCTTCAAGATAAAGTTTGGAGACTCCAATTTTTTTTGCCAAAATGAGGCTATGATAGGCTGTTGCAACCTCTGCAAAGTGGTTTGTCTGGATTCCTAAAGGTAGTTCCACCATAGAGACAAACCTACTATTCTCATCACGTAACACTCCCCCATAGCCGACAGGTATTAGATTCCCCTTAGAAGCCCCATCAAAGTTAACTTTAAACCAACCACAAGAGGGAGCCTTCAACCGAACCCCCTCCCTAGAACCTTTTATCTTCTTCACCGGACTTGTGAGATCACAAAAGAGATTCCATCTTTTTCCCACTAAAAAATAATAAGAAGAAACAACCACCTTAAGATTGAAAGAGGGGAGCTCTAAGAATTTAGAAAGGAAATTTTCCTTAATGGCTTCATAGATTTTAAAGGCCAGCCTAGAAGGTGACAGTTCCAACTGACAAAAGACATGATTGTTACATTCCTTCCAAACTCCCAACACTAAATGTGATAGGATAAGAGACCACATCATCGAGAGAGCCAGATTAAGAGTAGGAGCCATCCACTGTGACCGGAAATCAGAGAAAGAAGCTGGAAACACCCAAGATAAATCCCATAGCTAAAAAATATGAGCCCACACATCCCAAGTATAACTGCGGCCAACCACCAGGTGATAAAAATCCTCAACAACTTCTTCTTATAAGAAACACATATTTGGCAAAGACATTCCCCTTTTCATAAGGTTATTGAGAGTTAAGGTTAGGCAGAAGCTTCACATTCCACAAACAACCCCAGAAAGGAGGGGAACCAACCAATCGAGTCAAAAAAGAGAAGGCCGAAGAAACAAAAAACTTTCCATTGGGGGTCAACCGCCACACCACATAATCATCAAGAGAATCAACATGGATATGAATCAAAGAGAGGAACAAAAAGAGGGGCTCCAGATCCCTATTAACCAAATCAAGTTTGATCCAACTACCATGAAGGATATAATCAACCAAAAAAACACCCCATTCCTTGATACAAAAGTCTTTGAAAGAGGCCACCCAAGGTTCATCCTTCAAGGGACCGTGAGCAATCCACCAATCGTCTTAGAACAAGATCCTCCTACCATTCCCAATGACCCACTGCAGGCTAGCAACCACATTCAAACGAGCATGAAGCATGAAGTTCCAGAGGACTGACCCCTGAGGAGGAACAAAAGTCTCCCTAAAAAATGTCTAAATTTTTCCAGCCCCCGCAAATATTTTGAAGAGTAAATATTAGTCCATTCTTTGTCACTCACAAGAAAGTTCCACAACTGTTTTTCCATAAGGGACGAATTAAAATCTTCCAGCTTACGCAGGCCTAAGCCACCTTGGAATTTTTACTTGCAAACCTCCTCCCAGGAAAAGAAGTGTAATATTTTCGTCTCCTCCACCCTAGACCACATGAATATTTTCTGAATACCCTCAATCTTTTCCCCAAACCTTCTAGGAATTTGGAACAAGCTTAAGGCATAAATCGACAAATTATGTAAAGTTGACCTGATTAACTGAATTTTACCTGCTTGGCTAAGCAGAGAACCCTTCCAACTAACAATCTTCAAATGAAACTTATCAATGATACCATTCCAAAAGGATTCAGGCACACCATTAGAACAAAGAGGAAGCCCCAAATAGGTTGAGGGAAGCTCCCCAATACCACATTCTAGAATTCTAGCAATCTTCAATTGACGATGCTCCAAAGTATTAAGAAAAAAAGTAGTGCTCTTAGGCAAGCTCACCTTCTAACCCGAAGGCACCTCATACTGCTGAAGAATAAGATGAATAGATTTAGCCACAAAAAAAAAGGCCTCTGAAAGAATAACAATGTCATCAAAAAATTGTTGATGATAGCAACAAAGGTGACAGGAAGAAGGATGAAGACCTTTGAAGGCCCCATTAGACACCGCCTGAAGAACAAACCAGCCCAAAGAATCCACCATAATGATAAAAAGAAAGGGAGAAATAGGATCCCCTTGCCACAGACCATTAGAGCTTCTGAGAAAGGCAAAGGGCGAACCATTGATAAACACTGAAAAAGGAGAGGAGATTAATCGCCACACCAATTGTAGAAACCAAACGCCTTGAGAATGCTATTGAGGAAACACTAGTTCATCTGATCATAAGCTTTTACCAAATCCAACTTTAAAATGAGCCCAGGATTCTTGTTAACTTTAAGATAATGAATGTTTTCATGCACCGTGAGAATAGAATCCAAAATATGCCTTCCTGGCATAAAACCGTTTTGCTGAGGCGAAATAATCTTAGAAATCACCCTTTGCAAACTTGTAGCAAACAACTTTGATAAAATATTATATATGGAATTACAAAGATTGATAGGCCTAAAATCACCAAAGAGCTTAGCCCCAAGCTTCTTAGGAATTAACACAATAAACGTGTAATTCAATTCCTTAAGAAGCTGCCTACTCCCAAAGAATTCTTTAGTGGCATTAATAACATCCTTAGAGATTATATCCCAATGAGACTGAAAGAATAACATCGGGAACCCATCAGGTCCCAAAGATTTGTTTACTTCAAAAGAGAACATGGCCTTTATAATCTCCTCACTCGACGAAATACCAACCAAAATCCTATTTTCCTCCTCTCACACCAAGTTAGGAATAACGTTAAGGAAGCCTTGTTGGTAGAAAGGATCAAGAGGATGGTCCTCTAAGAGAAGGTCCTCAAAAAAATACCTAGCCACATATCTTATTTCATCATCCTCTTCAAGAGAATTATTCACAATAATTTTAGATATCCTATTAGAGGATCTATTCTTCAAAGTCGTAAGACTGAAAAATGGGTATTTTTATCCCCACTTCGAAGCGAAATAGCTCTAGACCTTTGCTTCCAAAACTCCTCCCTAGCCACAATATTATGAAAACTAGCCAAACAGACACTTTCCTCCTGAAGAAGCGAGAAATCAAACCCAAAAGCCTGCATTATTTGCTACACAATATCCAATTTAGCCTTAAGCTCTGATTTCTCCTAAAAAATGTTTATGAAAGAAGCTTTATTCCACTGAATCAAGTTTTGCTTAACATAAGCAAGCTTCTTAGTAACTTTATACATGGCTGACCCATCAACATTAATATTCCACCACTCAAGAATTTTGGCACACAAGTCCAGGTGGCTAGTCCACATTTTTTCAAATCTAAACAGAAAAGCCTTTTTTCTACCAAAAAGCTCAACATTCAAGGATATAGGAAAATGATCTGATCCAAGTCTAGTAAGAGCACAAAATGAACAAGCATAAAAATGCAACCAATCAGGAGAGATAAGAGCTCGATCCAAATTGACCTGAATAAGAGCATCCCCTGCATGCCTATTGGACCAAGTATAGGATGCCCCTCCCAAATCCAAATCCAGTTGAAGATTATCATTGATGAAATTCATGAGATCAAGACGACTGTTATTCGCCACCTGGGAGCCCCCAAACTTATTAGAATCATTAAGCGGGGTGTTAAAATTCCCCATCACCAACCAGTTCTGAAAATCGAATTGAGCCTTAAAGGTATTCAAACTCCCCCAAAAATGCTTATGAGAAATTTTCGTATTAGGAGCATAGATATTCGACAAAACCCATGAGAACTTATCCCTGGAGCAAGAAAAAGAAGTAGCAACATGATTCTCAAAAGAAAACAAGGTAGAGCCAACAACCACCTTAGGATTCCAAAACAGACTGACAACCAAAGTCATTAAAAAATATGTTCTTAATTCTTTCAACCTTATTCGCACTCATCTTAGTCTCTTGAATCAAAATGATATCAGGACGATGATCTCTCACAATATTTGCAAGAAGATACTACTTATGAGGATTATTTAATCCTCTTATATTCCAAGAGAAGATCTTCATAAAAGATTCTACAAGGGACCATTCAGGCCCATCTCAAGCAGAGTAACCTGCGAACCATCAACAATATCACATTTTCTTTCCCTCTCCCAAACTTTCTGCAAAGAAGGCCTTCCTGTACTCCTTGGCTCTGAACCACAATCCATCTTGAGATGGTTCCTTGTAGCCATTCCCACCACATAGGGGTTCAATTTTATTATTACGAGATTTGGAAGAAGAGAGAACAAGGACCCATGCCTCCTCTCCCAAAGGATCACAAGAAGAACAATCATTGATAGAAGAGGTGAGCACCAACTTCTCTGAAACAACTAATTCCACCAGCGGCTCATCAGAAGGAAAATCCTATTTGAACATAACTGGTTCCACCATTAGGGGACCTGATGAATCCTCCTTGAAATTTAAAAACAAATCCTCAGAGACCATCTTTAGATGGGTCACCTTCTCAGGATCTACAACCACAATAACCAAAGAATCGACACCAACCTCCTCTAGATTCACAACATGCTCTTCAACGCACGAGGCCTTAAAATCACCTTCCTCAGAAGGAACTTCCTTGATAGGCCAGGGACGAAGTAGAGAAACAATAGGTTCCTTCACAACTAAGTCACCAAGAGGTGAAACCTCATACACCACCTCCTTCAAAGGATCAATAGAGCTCGTCTTAACCCCAAAATAGGATGTTTCCCAACGTCCTTCCAAACTTTGGCCTCCTTTTGAGAGGGGGCCGAGGCATTTTGAGGAGGGACCATTGGCTTTAGAGAACACTTCTTCACCCAATGAACCACCTTCTTGTAGTGGAAACAGGAAAAAGGGATAGACTCAAACTCAACTGCCTGCTCCCACACTCTCAGCTTAGAGTTTATCTTTATCATCAATGGAAGATCCGTTGCCTGGTCCAAAATCATACACAACTGAGCATAAACAAGCCTAAGCCTCGAACTAGTAAGATTATCAATAGAAAGCAATCATCCAAAGGTAGACATAATTCCTTTAAAGACTTGCTCATCCCAGAATTCAAGAGGAAGCTCGGGCAAGCAGACCCACACCAGAGCCGAGTCAAAAGAACAGGAACTCGGAGAAAAACTTGCCTCCCATTTCTTTAACACCAGAGTAGATTTCCTAATAAGCCAAGGCCCCCCCACCAAAACCTTCAAAAAGTATTCCTCACAAGAGAAAGAAAATGAGAAGAAGCCCTTCGCAAGGGCCGCTACCTCAACCTGGCCTTTTAGATGCCACCAATTCTTAGACAAGTTACAAACCATTTCAATATTAGGATGAGGTCCCAAAAAATTACCAACCAACGATTGCTCCATGGAAAGAATACCCTTGTCAATAATATAATCCAACACAGAGACAAAATAATCGCCAGTTGACGGGTCAACAAAGGAATCCATTGGAGGCGAGGAGCTCTTCTCCTTAAGCTTTGCACAAAACAAATTTGACCAAGACTTACCATCCACCAAGGCAGCAACAAGTTGAACAACTTCAGGGATGATAGCAGCCTCAGGAGCCACATAAATAGACCCCACCTTGTCCAAGGAAGTACCATCCAGACCCAGACCGCCAGAGGGAGGAAGGACATTTGATTTACCCAACGAAAATGACCCACAAGATGTCCCATCCGAGAGACAACCGTCAGCCAACCTCCTAACATCAGCCTGACCTCTGCCATTAACACCACCCCCTGGAGCAGGGTTTCCCACCTTACCAAAATTTGAAAAATCCTTACCACCATTTGCCATCGCCGCTACAACTCCACCCGACGACGCACCCATTCTCTCAAAAATTGTTTGGTGTTATCACAAGTGCACCAATTATTTCTCCATGCAACACTAATCTCTCTCTAGAAGATAACACTCACATAAATAAAATGTTATAAGGCTAGAGTTACTTTATTAATTATAATATGTAAGTAAATGTTGGTAAATGGTTTTATCGTTTGTGTGAAATTGGGTATCAATTATATTTACCCAAATTATAATTTTAAACGAAATGCTTTTTAATTGTCTTAACTATTGATTTAATAAATTAAAATTAACTATAATATGTTCTATAGTTGGTTTTCTCATACATTTTTCTCCTCCTGTAATTTTTTTTTTGTTTTGGGGGGGATTTCATTCTATTTTAGGGGAAAAAGGGTGGAGAAAATTGTCTGTAAAATTTCTTATATTGTTTATGTTGGGAATTGGGGTTTTGGGAAGTTTGGATTGTGGTTCTGGAGAAGTTGAATTTCGAGTGAAGGTTTGAGCTTGACATCAAATTCCCGTCCTTGCCAAGCATTGGATCCAAGTTGGAGTTCAATCTCTTATTTACATTACTTTTCTGTGTGTACGACCAATTTGATTGAAAATAAATGTTTGATTGTTTTCTTCTTCCTGGTAACGAGATATTTATTTATTTATTCCAGAATAAAAGCAATCAATAAGTGCATTTTAATACCTTATGTAATCTAATATATGTATATGTATATATATATATATATATATAGTATACAGTAGCAAAAATGGCCGAAACCCCCGTGATCCTGATTGCAATGTTTAGATTGTATTGTGATGCATTTTTTTAAGGGTTTCACTATGTGTTTAGGGCCTTTGTATTGGAGTACCCCTCCCCACCTAGGTGTTGAACGCCATGCCAAACATGACCTGTGTGTCGGGCATGATCCTACGTCGGGCTTCCCCATGCGAGGGGCATGCACAACGCACAACCCAGCCTTGGCTGGGTGGGCTGTGTGCCCTGACAAAGGTTGTGTCCATTGCTGCTTTGCAACATACCTTTGACCAAGCCTCATGCGATTTGGAAAATTTGATAATTTTATATTATGATTTGGATTTCAATAATATATATATATATATATATATATATATATATGTATATATATTATATTATATTTTGATAAATTATATTATAAATTGCATTATGTTAATAATATATATATATATATATATATTATGGTTATAGTAAAATAATGTTTTTTTTGTATATGTGATCAATTAAATGATAAGTGAAGAAATACAAGTGTTATTTAATAAAATATTTTCATTGGATAATTATTATTAAAATGAGTATTTAATTAAAGTGAATTGAATTATTTTATATATATTTGAGAGTTAGGGTTCGTTAAATTAGATAAATGAATTTACATGTGCATAGCCTTGTTTACTTAAAGGTTAAACGATAAAGTTAGTTTGATAAAGTTGTGAATGTAAATATAATTTTAGGGTTACTTCCTGATGGTGGTTAAATGTAAATTCATTTAAAATATGTGAGTAGAAGTAGATTAATTTTACGTAACATAAAAGTCTATGGAATTAACAAATGCGATATTTAAAATAAAAGTTTAGCTAAATAGTGTATTAAGGGAATGTTAATATTAATGAGGGTAAAATATTAGGAATAGGTTATTTAATATGAATGACTCTGATTAAATGTTAAATGGTTGAGATTACTCTTTGTTAGCTAATTAATAAATGGATGTTAATTGTTTTTATTTAATAGTTGAAATAATGCCTTATTTAAGGGAATGTCTTCATGGTTATAATGCTATGATTAATTTTTTGTATTAAATAATGTATCTTGATTATTGGATTAGGTGTTTATGTAATTGTTAAAGATGGATGACATCTGTGCAAATTATGTTCAAGGTTCTATGCCATTGGGAAATATGCTTAGTACGTTGGTGTTCCAGAGGCCTAGGAGGGGGTATATTTGTTTGAATGGTCCTTAGGGTTGTTTACCCTTGAAAGTGGTTTGGCTATGTTGTGGGTCATGTGCATTGTACAAAAAAATCCCTAAGGGTGTTGCCCTCCTATCTATGTATGGATTCATGAGATTGTGATAGGCGTTCTAGATGGCCAATGTCTTGCACTATGTAGGGTCTTCTAGTTGCAAGTAGGGGGAGTGGCTCTAAATGGGGGATGAAACCCAAAGTGGTGTCCATGACAACCCATTGGAGGGTTTCTTAATCTAGCGACAAAATCAATAATGTATTAGGGGGATGGGTAGAATTCATATTAAGCAAGATAATGGATGCCTCACCCATTTCTAGTAGCACTTGTTTAGGCTAAGGATGGGTTGAGAAGGCTTGGTTGGCAAGATCAACTTCCTTGTCCTCACGAAAGGAATGTTCATTGCACATGTGTCACCCTATGGGGCCGAGACCTAGTGAGAGGTTTACCAAGACAACCATAGATGGGGGCCGGGGTCTAGTGAGAGAGTGCCAGGACAACCCATGCTAGGACCATGAAATGACATTCCTCCCTATTGCAGTCTAGCACTCCTTAGTTGTATTTCCTCATTCTATTGTGTGTGTGCCTCTGGAAGTGATGTAGGTGATGAGAGTATTGGTTTTGTTAGCAATGTTGTTATGGTGTCATGTATAACCCTTGCTTATGTTAGCCTATTGCTTTCCTAATTGCCTGTTGGATGTGGGACCTTGTGTTATCTCCTAGCACGGGGGGTGGACCTCAGGGTTCCCCATGGTTGGGAGGTTGGTGCTTTTTCCTCCATTGGGTATTCTATTTGCGTGTTCGTTTGCGTGGAGATGGTTCATTGTGTTGTGGAATCCATTTCCTGTTCCAGTTTGAGAAGACATCCTATCATGTATTTGTATATTGGATTATATTCTCATTTGTATCTCTTAATGTAATCTTCCCACATGTACTAGGGGATTACATTATTGATGATCTCTTCTTGTAAAGAGTGTTGTAAAGTAATGTATCATTCATATGGTAGTTAGCTAGAAAATGATTTTTAATATTTGATTATCAGTTGTCACATTATGGAAGTGAGTAATGTAGGATTATTTAATTGGTATTTTAAAATGAACCTTATATTTAGATCGATCATATTATATTTTATCGTTGATGAAATGTTCTAGTAATATTGATTGTTATTTTTGTGAGTAGCATGGTCGAGGAACCTTAGAGGACGTAGGACTAGATTATTATGTTATGTTATGCATTCTATTGTTAATTGTTTAAAACAAATTTGTTCCATTAATTTGACCTAGTTTAGTGTTGTCCTCTAGGGTTCCTTAGCGGGGGTGTTACAATTCCTATCCCATGTATATCATATGAGATTTTATAGTCTACACATTCAATTTTCATAAAAATATTAACAATCTATTTCCTTCAACAAACAACCTAGTCCTAGGTTTAACTCTATAGTCTAAAGTGTAGCTACATAAGATTCAACCAATCATAGATTAAATATTCATAAATAACTGACTCCATTCAATAATATATCACATTAATAAGTGGTTCTGATAAAGAGAATAGCCACACCCATAAATATCCTCAATCGAAGAATAATCATATCAATAGATGATTCCATTCGAGAGTGTAACCTCCTTAGTAAAGAGGGTTAAACAAGAGTCTAATCTTGTCAATACTATGACTTCATATCAAGAGTGTAATGGACTAATCAATTAGTAACTCTAACTCAATAGGTAATTCCACCTATATCTTCAAACATATAGTATCTCATAAACTCAGGTGATCTACCTAATCACATAGGTGAGTCTCAACCTCAGTATACCCTAAATCTAAAATGAAGACATCAACTGATGCCTAGTCTGATTATATAGGTTAATCTAACCCTATATGTTCCAATAAAGACCAAATGAACAACCCAACCAAGTAGGTTATTCCCAACCTATAGGTTTCAATGAGTAGTCAAGTATATATCCCAACCCTGTAAGTAAATCCTAACCTAAGGTTTCTTTCATAAATCAAATAAACTTCTCGACCCAATAGGTTATTCTAAACCTAGGGTTTCATTCGAGTGAAAGTAATGATCAAGTAATCATATAAGTTTAAATTCTCGACGTGGTTTGCATGACGTCACATCTTGTCATATATTTCTTACCATCACTATGGATATATAGCTAAACCTTATCATTACCCAAGGTTATCTAGCATAATAAGATAACAATGTCAAGTCACTTCATGACATTGACATATTTCACATTATACACATAGTCTAAACTATCTATGTATAGAACACCAATATCTAAATTCCCGTATAGGGTATATAGGAGTATAAAGACACATCCCTTAAGATAATTATATTTCATCATTCCTAGTATATATTTCCAATCATAAACAAACACTCCTTTTATGGAGTATATACAAACACTTTCATAGAAATGTATAAACAATCTTCTTTTCCTTTCCATAAGAAAATGCTATGATTTACTAAAGCAATCATTTCTCGTGCAATTCCAAATAAAGCAATCAAGACTCATTCTTTCATAATAAAAGAAAAATAAAGAAGATTAGATCCTCATGCCTATGATATGCTTAACCCAATTGACTGACTTGATGCACAGCCTCCGAAAGATAGCTTGCTAGCCCTCACTTTTCCACTCAAAGAAATACTTCACTATGCCCTCTTTCACAAGATCACTCAATTATCTCACAAAGTAACTGTAGGGTCTCATAAAATAAATCTAAGATCTCACCAAAATACAACTCTCAGAATATTTGCAGCATAATAGATTTGCAAAATAAGTGCATCCAAAATAAGAGAGCCATCCCATCTATTTATATAAAAATGAGACATTGATGCCAAAAGATAAGGCATTCCAATCGACACCTTGCCTCATGCAGATCGACTCACTACACACAACAAAAAGGTGGAAAAAATCTAAGTGTAAACTCAGCTGGGTATTCTACAAATCGATCCCTATGGATTGACAACAACTCAAGACCAATTTAAACAAGCACATGCCCAAAATATGATAATCGACTTGCAACCAAAGTAGACTTCTATAGAAATAGAGCTTTCATATATTGGTGCCATGTTGTAGCCACCATTCCTATTCTTAGGCGCTGTTTATCTCATTGAAATATTCTTCTATTTATAGGTAGTACACATGCTAAGTCGACTTGGTCACAAAATCATTGTGCGACAGAGAAAATATGAGTCGACTCCCATTTAATAGCATTCAAACAATGCTTTGAATATCATGTTATCTGCTATTTGCTTTATCCCATTTTCATGCGTTTAAACACTTTATGAGTAGGCTTTATTATTTCCATTGCTTTATACACAAACGTTCCAAGTTGAAGTAATTTTCTACAATATATAATAGTGATGCACTTCCAAATGGTATCGATTATGGTTTACTTTCCATATCGGCCTTTACTATTGCACATTACTTGCATATAAATCGGTCTTTATCTTATATCAAACATATGTATTAATCAACCTATAATACTTTACATAGCATATATACAAATCAATCTCTATTAAATTATCATATATATAAATATATGTTTGTATATATACATGTGCATATATATGTCAATGAGTAGCCTTAATGTTATCATACATATATATGTATATGTATATATATATTCTAATATATATACCATGACAATCAAATACGTATACATTTGATATTCAAATCAAGTTAATATTCATATAATAATAATATCGCCTGTATATATATATCTATGTACATGTATACATATGTTGATATATCTGTATGGACATTTCCGTTTGTCATACATATGTATGTATCAACACATGCATACACATGTATATATGTATATACCTTATACATATATATACATTCGATTGTATAATCAAGCACATACACATTTACTATCTTATCGATAAGAGATATACGTGTGATGTATTTATACATATATACTTACATGTCACATTGTCCCTTTGATAACAACATGCTCATGAGAAACTCGTTCATAATTGTGCATAAGTACATTAACCTATGTACTCTCATGTACATGATCCTCTATGTGTATGGTCTATCATTGACATGCATATGCATACATATACATACATTCATGTATGTTCACCTCATCAATCAAGCATAGTAATATAAAGAAGAACCATAAACTCCAAACACATAAACATCATCCAAGAATGCACATAACAGTAATTAAGACCCTTACTAATGGAAACATCATACTAAAGGATGACTTACTAGTTTTCTCCAAACTACATGACACAACTCTATCATTCTATAAGTGAGTGTGTGTTTAAGCTCAGATAGGTTTAATTTAGGGTTATCCGACTAATCACTTCTCCTGAGTGATACTTCCCCTCCCTTCTGGAGGATTGAACCTCTCCCTACAACCATCTTAACACATTTGCAATGGTAGTTAGACGTTCATAATAAATTAACATGTATCATAAAATTTAGCATATCCATATAGCAATGTATGTTCTTCATCAGTGTAAATATAATTACTCTTTCAAAGCATTTATCACCACTTTCACATAATACATATTCCAGTATTGCATTCTTTTAGCAAGCATATCAAAATTATGATTGCACTTTTCATCCTTTTTACCCGTGAAGGTAAAAGTAAATTAGTAATAACAAGACGGGATGTGACAAAAGTTGTTGCAATCTATTCACGATGGCCAACTAGCTAATCCACACCACTGTATAGTGAGAGGATCCTACAAGGAATAGTTGAGTCTCAAACATATTTTAAATGAGAAAGAAGGGGCACAAATGAAGAACCCATTATACTCTTTGTTTCATATATTCCTTCAAAACCTCACCATTACATGCCCACTTGTACGTGACAGAGTGGAGAGCACCAAGTTAGGTTTCCATAGAAAAAGTGGCCATGTGAGACTTTTTAGACTTAAGGGATATATCTATCTACATACCATATGAAACTTTGTAGTATCCCCATATAAGACCAACAAACACATTCATTGGAGGATAAACTCACGACTTGCGAGAAGATGATGGGGGTTAGGATATTAGGTAAAAAAGGGAATAATTCTCATACCCATCAGAACTCCACCCCTATACAACACTTTTGTAAAATATATTATATCCCCATGTGCTTGGAATCCTCACGTCTAGACAAAGGTGAAAGTTTTGTAATTCTTTCTCGATAGAGGAACAACTAAGAGACCAAAATAGGAGGCTAATTAGAGACATCAAACATCAAACCCCACTAAATAATGATAACACAAATCTCTAAAATCCTTAGGAAAAATCACTTACTTAATGCAAGAGATCAAGAATGACAAAAAATGAATTGACCAAAAGGACCCAAAAAGGGGGGTCCATGTTTTAAAATAGGGCATGTGTGCAAGGAACAATAGGATCTCTAGTAGAAAAGACATACATTATAGATGGCCCTACAATGGGGTTAGTCATAGATATTGGAAATTCCAAAAATATCTTGCATGAACAAAGTAGTTAAGAGAAGATAAAATTTTATTGATCTACTAAAGATGTATGATGCACAGATCATGCCTATGCTTTGAGTGAGATAAGTTTTGCTATAATATAACTGTTACAATTATGCATCACAAATATTAGAAGAGGAAGTAAGAGGGCTTTGATTTAGTAGCTTAATTAAATAAAGGGAAATGAAACTTGAGGGATTAATGAAACATTTTTTTGGGATGCTAGTGACAGTGGAAGAGTAAAAGATGGATAAAAAGAGAATAATTCTAATTCCTAACATAGAACCAAAGGAACTCCAACATATATACATTAATTTATTTACCTCCGCACTAGATCTCTATGTCAAAATTTCTATTTTTTTAGAAGAAAAAGGATAAGCAATCAAGTCCAAGGAAATAATGGAGGGGGTATTCTCTCAACTAAAAAAATTTTACGAAGATGCTGTGGTGATGAAAATAAGCATGGTGTTAGCAAGTAAGATCATGTACACTAGATATGGCTAGTAAGTCAACATAGAAAGCCAAATCTATAGGGGATGTTCAACATGGAAAAGTTTAACAAATAAGGAAATGATTTTTTTATTTTTTATATTAAGGTAACATATTTAAAGGAAGAAATAATGAATTCAATTGCAAAAGTAGAAAACATGGTAAATAATAAAGGCATTGAAATAACATTTGAAGAATCCATGAAAGAGATAGGAGATGGATTGCAAATGATTGGTGATAACTTACTGTTCATAAAAATTGATAGATAGGGGATGAGTTAACAATGATTAATGATGACTTGGAAGTGATATAAGTAATCATACAAAAAACTTTACAATGATCAACAATCACTCAGTGGCTACAATTTGTAGCAAATTCCTAAATCTAATAATTTGATTGAGTATTTTTTATCAAGGAAGAACAAAATAATAGTTTAGAGGAAACATTGACAACATGATATATTAAGGAATTATGCATTTCCAACTTCTTTGGTATCACTATGTAGGAGGACAAGGAAGAGGTATCACTAATCTAAGGAAAAGTATAAGGGGATAAAATTGGCCACCAATTAATGATAAGGAATTGGATGACAACTAGAATCCACTCAATAGGAATATAGCACCCATGTGTCAAAGAGTGAAAATCTATGACCATGTGAGATATTTTGAGGGAAATTTTTTAATGCAAGGAGTAATTTGAATGTGTTGGTTTGGGGATGTTCATAATGCCCTTATATGACCATCAACTAAGGGACAAGTTGGTAGCAAATTGTAAAATTAATAGATTCATACAAAATAGGTGTTTTAGGAGGGTTTGGACAAACTATAGTCTAATAAGATATAGCTGATCATAAAGTTGGATGCATATTGTATTATTCTTTTATTCGTAGCTCAAGGGTTAATGTATCCATTATTGTTGATGACCTTGTTAATATACTTGTAATTTTTTTCCATTTCCCAAAGAAAAGTTAAGTGTTTTAAGTGCTCTATATTGTTGAGAAGAAACGTCTGCCCAATAATCCTATCCTTTTATGGTGAAGAGGGTCGTGTATTTGGGCATGTACGATTGGAATGTGATATCTATGAAGAGAATAACCTAACATTTATGATAATGTAAATATTTGAATCTCAATACGCTCTTGCACCTATTCTAATATTAATATCAAATAAATCTTAAATTTATCTATTAAAATAGTCACTAATTGAGATCAACATCACTCTACTTAAACATTAGTCAATTGAATGATCAAATAATCAATAATAATTCTACACCTCATCCACACTAAAAATAGTAAATATTATATTTATTCTATTAAGAAAATTGACATTTAACTGCTGCTTATATGTCCAGAAACTTTTTAAGTCACCTTGCATAGATTTGTCCTTTTCTTTAAAGTGGTTGAATCCCTCGTTCGAAAAGAAAAAGATACTGGCATACCCACATCCCTTGCACACGTACGGCCTCAGCGAAATGTAAAGCTCTAAAGTGCTCCATATTGGGAAATGATAGAATTTAAATACTGTCTTAATTTAAGGTGGGAGTTATCGGTGATAACTGGCAAGTTGTTTACACGACAGGTGGAGAAGGTCGACCTCCTTAGTTAGGCCCTCCACCTGCAATCTATGTTGTGTTCTCACTTTCATTCTTTCTAGATTTAGGTAGAGCATTTGATGGGTAGATTACGCTTCAAATGGGTTTCTTACATTGAAAAGAGAGGTTATCATTGCATTACAAGATCTGCAATAAATGTGTTTGATTACAGATTTTGATAGCGCTACTGGTTTACTGTCAGGGAACATGTCCAGTCTTGAACCCCCCGAATAGCACACAACTTGCCCGCTATTTAAGCTTTATAGTGTTCAACACTTTGGGCAATTCTTGTGAAAGAAAAGAAGTGTAGCATTCCACCTCCAGGTAAAGTTTTATGAATGGGTTCTGTGCATTCATAGCCATAAAGATGAAAAACTTTTGATCCTTCTTCCTCTTGCTCATGATCTTGAGTATACTGATATAGAGAGAAGGACAATGCTCCGGGGCGAAATGCAGATGCAATCTTATCTGTCAAATCCTGCAGACGATCGAGAGTTGTGGTCTCCATGATTTCAAAACTGGCATAGCTACAATTCTCCTCGGGTGTTATGTGTATGGTAGAGTAGGCACCCCCTCCTTCAGGGGCAATGGCGTTCATGGAGTAGCCGCAGGGCTCGAAGGCGTAGTCGCAGACCTCGAAACCCTCAAGGATGTTTGCTATGCCAGATGAAACGCTCATCTCTCTTGCAGTCTGGAGCCCGTTTTCCTTGAAAAACAGAGATGCAAATGATGTGTCGAGCTGTGTCATGCACACCTCCAAAGTGTAAGAAGATGAAGATGGCATAAAGTTGCAGGGCAATGGCAGTGCTTGTGCAGAGTATATGTTCCATACGCCATCCATGAGCTTGTAGGCCTTCGAACCAGACCCCAAGCCACCGAAATAGTTGTCGAGGAAGAGCACTTCTTCCCTGAAATCAGTGTGGGGAAAAGACTGAGCTTGGGGAAAAAGAAATGCCCCTCTGCTATATCTGCAACCACAGACGGCCAATGACAACCCAGCTGCATAACTTAACAAGGCAGGGATTGCGTTGAGAAGCAGCGTGGTTCCGCATGTTTTGATGATGATTTTGAGAGGGTACACAAACAGACTTGACTCCGACAGCACATAGGAGTCCAACTCATGGTTGCTCAGGCCCGACACTATGCTGCACTGCGCCGCGCTCAGGATCTCTTCTAGCGCTGACACTGCCAGCGACCTCAACCATCTTTTTTTCTTGACCGTTACCCCACTCTGCTCTGGTCTTTCGCAACAACTAAATTCGATTTCCAGCCTCTTTTCAAACCCTTCAAATCCAGGACAAGCCCCTGCTTCAATCTCATCACAACCCATGAAACCAACTCTAGATATTTCGCATTACTCTGACACGCACCCTGTCAAACAGAGTAAACGCGCGGAAGTTAAAGCCAGCACTGCAAACCCATCTTACACAAAAATAATCCTCATACCGGGCTTTCATTTACTAAATTAAAAGCTTTAGTAAATTCACAGAGCAGACATTTGAAAATCAATTAACTAAATTTTTATTTAAAATATATAATCAAAAGATTATTTTTGAAATCAATTGTATATGTCTTTGAATCGACACTCATTAATCTATCATCAAAAAGAGAGTAACAAACAATCTCATCATCAGAAAGAGTAGACACTAATCCATCATCAGAAACAGTTGACACTAATCCATCATCAGAAAGAGGAGAATAACAAACAATCGACACTAATCCATCAGCAAAAAGAGAAAAATAACAAACAATCGACACTAATCCATCAGCAAAAAGAGAAAAATAACAAACAATCGACACTAACTTTGAAAAGCCAAACGACAAACAAAGAACAGAATTTTGACATCTGGTCAGTCCATCCGCACAAAAACATTGAGCAATAAGGAAATTCATTAAATAATTTCTTAAAGACAAAAGGAGTTATAAACTTACAAGAAAATGCTGTGGGGGAGGAGGGAAAGAAGAGGGAACTCCTTGGGAAGGCGTGAATAAGAAACATAGACGGAGGAGTATTGAAGTGGGAAGATGTATATATAGAATGGCTTAGCAAGGCAATGGAACAGAATTCTCATTGCGCGCATGGGATTGACAGATTTGGTCTCATTGCTATCTTGCACGCACAGGCAAGAAAAATCGTATTGATTCGCCACAAGTTCTAATTTCTGAATACCACTCAGTGCTCACTAATGCATGTTTCCCCATTTATAATAATGTCTCACACCCAATTCCTCCAATATAATAATGTCTCTTATCTAAATCCATATTTCAGAAGTTTAGCTTGATAGAAAATTCTTAAAACGTCCATTCTTACTTCCTAATTTTGACCTTGAAAAAGACAAGAGGGAGCATGATTTTCAGCAGACAGTGGCAGACTAGGAATAAGTAAAACATGCTACTCACCCTGATAATTTGAGGTGGCTTCACTCATAAACAAAGACATCAGATATGTCGGAGTAAGTAGCTAAGTTTCACTCCATGATTCTGACACTAAAAAGTGCAGCAGCACAAAGCAGCTCAAGTACAGAGCGTGGACTTTGTATCTTTGCTTTACAATGGTGGACTTTTGTAAAACCCAAATATATATAAAGACAATGAAATAAAAAAACTTTTGCAACATCACGCGTGCTACCATGGTGGAAGGAGGTAGCTAATACTATGATTGGTGGGAAGAAATGTGATCTGATATTGGTGCTGGAATTGAGTGGAGTCTCGAGTGGTTGAAGGTGGTAGTTGTTGGAATGCATATCAAATACAATTGGGCCCATATTGCCTTCCATTTATCTGCTTCCATAGCTTCTAATTAGAGCATGCAAGATTACATTGATGTGAAATAATCAAGTGTAAAATTGAATAGTAGGCTTATTCTTGAAGGGGGTTGTAGTTTAATTGATAAGAATGATGGTGTGTCATACATCTATCATAGTATACATTTAGAGAAGTTTGGTTAGAATTAGATTAAGCAAAGAGTAAGAATATAATGATGTGATTGCATATATTATTGTATATGTTTATCTTATGTTCAGTTGTATTTTGAATGCACTTAATTGAATATTTTTTACAATTTAGAATTATAACATAATAGACTCACATGACTTGATATTCTATGGTCCTCTGATGAAAATGAAAGTTCATCCACCATAAGAGTCACAAAAGTAGTATTAGATTAGGTTGTAATGGTGTAGAAGCTATCAAGTGACAACAAAAAATAGCATTATGAGAATCATGAAACTATTTGGTTGTATTTAGATTCCTTCTACTTGATTGTCTCAACCCCTAGTAGCCTTTGCCAATTATATTGATATTGCTTCCTCTTTGTCCCTTATTTGGCTTTCAGTGTTGTCCCTCTCAACCTAACTTTATTGCACTCAAATCAATACTTTTTTTGACTTCAACAATTCAATGTTCTTTTAATCATATCCACAATCCAAGTACAAGTCCATATAACCATGTTGGCTATAGAACCTCTAAATATAATTCAAGTATCATTCAAATACAATTGAATTCAACTATTAATTAAGACCAACCTATTATGACTATTTTAATAAAAATTCTTATGTGATTGTTACATTTATTGGCACTTTCACCTTAAAATCTATTAATTTTTTTAAGATAGTAAGAATGTCTCCACCTTAGAAAATCTATATTTGGATCCATATTCAAACATGTTTTAAAATGGGATTTAATTAACTAAAGCATGCATTTTGTAATTTGTTAAATTGCATACCCTTTCCATTTCATTCTATATTTCACATTTGCTTTTGTGTCCATTCCCTTAGTGTGCTTTTATCCCTTTTTCATTCTTTTCCCTCTTGGTGCCAAAGATATACCTTTTTTGTTGTTGTGTTTCTCTAACCTTGTGTTCTAGGTATCATCCTTGTGTTGCATCCTAGTGTTTTAACTCTTATCTAGTTGGAAATTTTTGGACACTAGCATGGCTCATCGACCTTTGTGTGATGTGCTAATATCCCATTACATTTTGTTAATCTTGGATTGTTCCTAAGTGTTTCAACCTCTACCACCTTTCTAGTTCGTAGGTAAATGCTTTAAAGAGAATTCAAATGGTTGCCTACCTCCTCCTTTGATCTGCTAGCAATTTAGAAGCACTTGAGTGGCGTTCACACAAGTAAAGATGAAAAATATCGAGAATCAGTTTTTTTTGGCATTTTCTACACTTTAGCAAATCACAATTTCAGAGCTCTTCAAAGCTTAATTTAGGGTCGAGATTGTTGACAGTCCCTAACAATTGATAGCTAAAGTTCAAGTTAGAGCTCTTGGAGATCTTTCCAAATGCTGTAAAGAAGTTTAAATTTCGACCACCAAGCTAGGAGTTACGACACCGCCAAGTTGGGGTAGTGAAAATATACATGTTTTTGAAATTTTGTTTTAATTGTTGTTTGTTCATCCAATTGTTCATTTTAAAATTACAAAGGATGCGACGACTTTTGGAATTCTACTCAAATGGATAAACTTTGGATTTGGAAGTTAACAAAGTAGTTTTGGGAACTGCATACATCTCTTTTTTGAGCTTGTTGTTCTATTTTGTTTGTTAAAAAATCCACAATATTGCAAGTTGCACACTAGGTATTGTTCTTTGGATTCATAATTCAGATAATTCTTCCCTCTCTTTGATTCATAGTCAAACAATCTTATTTGCATTCTCTCATGCCCTCTTGGAATTTTTTTGAATCTTTTGTAAGCCATTCTCCATTATTATTAGCAATGTGAACTCTTACCAACAATCTAATTTGATGTGAAGGCTATCTTACATTATCAAACTTGTGGAAGTGTGGTATAAATCACACAAGCATTATAATCTTCATTGGTTCTTACAAATAATTTGTGAGGTGATCTTGTTTTGTATTGTTTGCTCCAATTTCTTATTTTTCTCATTGTTATTATTGTTGATACTCTTAGCGCTATTGTCTTTGACATTTTGGGCTCACACTCTCACTCATTAGCATTATCATTTTTATTCTATTATATTTCTTGTATCACTATTATTCTATGGCACTTCATATAGCATTTCCATTATTATTATAAAAAAATATAGCTATTTGTGGAGGCTGGAAAGCCAACCTAGGGGCTTGACTTGAAGGCATAATTCTTACAACCATAAAAGCATTTTTTTTGTCCTCATTAGCTACAAGTTTTTATCGAGGTCCAAAGGATACTCAACTTCCTAAGAGTTTTTCAATGTATTTTCCTCTCCATCTTTATCAAATTTTTCATTTTTATTACACTTAGATAGTTTAATCCATGTTAATTTTGTTTATTCTTCCATTAGTGATCTTTCATTTTTAGTTTCATTTTTGTATACAACCAAACACAATAGTTTCACTTTTGTATAAAACTAGAGACAATTTTTGAGGTAGATTTAGAACAGTGAATTTTGTTGTACATGACTACATTGCATTGTGCAGACATCTATACTTAACATTGACATCCAATCTAGTGAGTTTGAGATTTCAAAACTAGGTTATTCTTCATTGATTATTTCTATTTCCACTTTTAACCAGTCAATTATGTTATTCATTTTCTAGTAAATAACAACAATTTATTCCTTTCCTAGTGTCTTATATTTCTTAGACAACTTAAAACATTTTCATTTAAAACACTTTAGATTAATTAACGTAATCTACTCTAAAAACCAGTAGATTAGTTTTTCAAATGAGAAAAAGGCTAGTAGATATGAGCATGACATTCATGAGATCATTTGACAAAGAAAGCTATTCCCTCTTTCATTGAGTTGAATTTCATACACTATATTTTGATGAACTTGTTTCTTACACTTAGACGACCTTATTAGAAAACAAAAATCTTTAAAGTTAAAAAAATTCAGATTTATTTTGAGTTTTAGATCATTTGTTGTGAGACCTTTTATGAGTTCCACAACCCAATCTTCTCACTTTGATAATATTTTTTGAAAGAGCTACCTCAAATTAAAAATGTCTTATTCTCATGGTGCAACAACCACCCCTATAAGATCTAGTCTTCACTTTAACAACTTTCCTTTTGATTAGTTAAAAAATACTTTACCTTCTATTTCCATAATTAATGTTCAACTTGGTTCTCTCATAACCGGTTTCCATGATATAGATGCTAAATTTTACCATGAGGCCACACTACATGTCTCTCATTCCTAGTGAAGGATATTGATGAAAACCTAGATAATTTTTTAGAAATGTTTACAAGGTGAGATCTTATCTAGGCCCTTTATAATAGTTATTCTAAATGTCTTAAGTTCCTTCAGGGGTTGGTACATATCATGCATAGTGACATCCCCTCATTAATGACATGCTTGAAGGAGCTCATGACCCCAAGTCTAATGTGACTAGTAAGAAAATTTATATTTCTATGCTAGTTCCAAGAGTCTATATGTCATTAAGCAAACATATGGTCACTAGCACTGCATAGTTGGGAGCGATGCATGCTTCATCTTTCGAAATCCTTTTTCTTTCATAGGCCGCAAACTTTGGATTTCTAGGAAAGCACATCTAAATTTCCATTTCCTTTGGTTTTCAAGTCTTCTGATCGCATGCTTTAACTTATTCTATCACTACTACCTCCATTGGTATCTCAACCCCTTTATACATAATAAGCCTTGTTATAAACCAACTCATGTAGAACGTAAGTAAATCGTAGTGCTAACTTGCTTCCTCATTTATCTCCTCTATGTAACCCCTTATTCCACATTATTATTGCCACAATCCATTTTTATTACACATCCTTGCCATTGTACTTCCTACTAGTTTGGAGGTGTCTTGCTTTGAAAAATACAACAAAAAGGTGATTTACAAACACATGTCTACTTGTATTGCATTGTGTAGTAATTTTTTTTTTAGGATCAGTCGTTAGATATTCCCATGGTTGTTGAAAGATGTTGCATTTTATTGGTTTTTATTGCCCCCTAACCATTAAATAAATTATTTTGACTAGTTGGTAGATTAGTTCTTGCAACACTTCCAAAAAAATATAGGTCCCTAGGTTGTCTTCATTGACTTGATGCATTGCAAGCAAGGAGTGCATGAGAAAGTAACTGATTTTATATTTTTGATACAAATCTCTCTTTTCTTAGATTTCATATGTGCTCCTTGATTTTGATGTGTAGAGAGTTTTTATTGGAAAAATTTAGCCCTTAATTGGGATACCATATTATCAATGAAATATCCATCATTCTCATATTTTTGTAAAGTCCTCTACAATTATCAATAAAAATTCAGCTATTTTGAGAAACTTGCCTCATAATCTCCTGCTACATTGTCCAAGGGCTCTTCTTCTTTGTTTAGTTACATAAAAAATAATAAAAATTACTTCTAAGAATAATTATTCTATTATCAATAATACTCTTTTCACAAAAAATTCTCCTACCTTGGTTGTTTTTATTTCTCAACCTAAGAGAAATAGCCAATTTACTAAATTGTAACAATCTCTCCATTCTATTCTCCACTAGCTTGTATAAAAAAATATAGTGCATCTACCAATTATTAGACCTCCAGATAAAGACCAACCCTTATCACCTTCTTACAAACCAAAGGCATTTTTCTAGTATTATATAGTACCTAGTCATGAAATAAAGAGATGTTTGCATCTTAAGCACATAGTGTAAGACTAAATTGATTTTGAAATCATCTAGGTCTCTAGTGGGAATGACAAACACAATTAGTTTGCCACAAAGCCTAACCAATACCTTCAAATCTACACCAACCCATCCTCTCAACACTCTTCTAATTTTATTGACCTTTCTCTTGCTTCACCTACATAGGATGTTGACATAGATGGGTCCTCTTCTCCCTTCTTCGGTATGGTCGGGATGGTAGATTCCCGTCCTTACTTATATTGAGAGTAATCTATCCCCGAACCCAACATCACATTTTCGTCCATTGATGATCTTGAAGAATATACAATGGAAAAATATACCTTCCTACTAATTTTAATGGGAAACCCATTCTAAGAGAGCTCATTAACCTAATTAATATGGTCAATGTAATAATAAAGAAAATTATATATGTCCATCAATTTTATAAAAACAAGTACAAATACTTTGAACTATTTATATGGGCACATAATGACCTTTCCTTTCCTACCTTGGGTTCAATCGCCATTTCTATCTAGGTAGGAAAAAAATTCCTAGACATCCCTTTCTTTGTGATTCTTAGCTTCAATATCATTTGTGTGAAGTTGGGCTACTTGTGGCTCACCTTTGTGAAATACACTATCTTTTCTATGCACAAGTGCTTAAATTCCCCCCACAATGGAGTTGTGCACACAATATACCACAATGAATTTTAGTTAGTTTCATTGTGTGAAAACTCTTACCTCAATTATTTATGGCCAACCCCCATAGGACCTCTTTGGCCCCACGTTGATTTCTTTTTTAAGTCTTATAAAAATAATTAAAGAAAGTTGAATAGACTGCTCTTTTTTGGTAGTCCTTCATTCTCTTTCATGGCTATTTACTCTTTAGCTTCTAAATCCTCATTGATTGTTTCTGATCCTCCACTCATCCATTTATTGGTTAGAGGAAATAAATCATTATTGAGACACCCTCCCATTTCTCCTTTGGTTTTGCAACCTCTACTGGTGGTATTTGTTCCTTCCCTACTTCGCTAGCTATAAGAGGAAAGACAACTTTTCCACATATACCTCCTCATTGGGTCTCTCAAATCCCAGTGGATGTTGTAGTTCCTCCAACCACCTTTTCAATAGTTAGAGGAAAGCAACCCATGGTAGTGACCCTCCTTGTGCACTTGTGGTTCCTTTCCCTTCAATAACTGCCTTTATCCCTCCATTTGTTTCTTCAACACTAAGATGAAAACAAATCATGGTGAGTGAAAACTACTAGTTCCTATGATATTTCAACCTTTATTGCTAATTTCCATCTCTCCACCCATCCCTCTAATAGAGGAAGGTGTGAACGGGGATAAATTGAAATATCAACCAAGAGGACAAACAACACAAGGGTTAGACCAAATCACAAACCCAAACCCAATTGACCAAATTAAACCCATTACCAATGAAGTGACAAGCTAAAATAAAATGAAATAAAAAAGAAACAAGAGAATTAAACAAACTAAACCCTACTTTTACCTCACCCATGCATGCAAGTCCTTACTCCATTATTGAATTACGCCTTGATATGTTGGATTTCTCATGCTTAGCATAAACCAAATTGTGCAAAAGCTTGAAAGATTAATGACTATTGAGGATTATTTGTTTTGAAGCTCAATTGGAGAGAGTTACCAATTAGATCAAAACTTTTTAGGAGGGATCATTAATGAAGGATTAATGCTTATTTTATAGATTTTAGGATATTTGATCGATGATCAAGATTGAATGTTTAGATCAACGGTGGAGAGTGATTGAAGGGTGGAGAGACCATGCATGAAGAGGAAAGGTTTAGTTATCTAAAGCTCTTTCCTAAAATTTAGGAAGATATTTTGAGATATTTTGGAGGGAAGATATTTTCAAATTTGAGTTTGATTTTTAGAATATTCCATTTGGAGGGAATGTACAACTAAATGAATTAAATAATTTATTTAATTGTGGAAGAAAATTGGCTAATTAAATAATTAGGAAATTATTTAATTATGAGAGACAAAAAGAAATGATTATTTTTAATTGAATAATTAAAAAATATTTAATTAGGTGGATGAGAGAAAAAATTGAAATTAATTAAATAATCAAGATTATTTTGTTAGAGTTATCATGCATTAGCGAATAATTAACTAATATTTAATTGATTATTAGTCTAATTTATTCTCATGCCCTTAAGATAGACTTAGGAGTATTTTATGCTTTTATTAGTTGAGCTAATATTATATCATTATGTCTCATCTCATGTGATGTTGACATTTGTCATGATCTGATCTCTTTTTCATTTAGGGTTTTTCTCTTATAAACACTCAATCCTCATTGTAATTATCTTCAATTTTCATATCTTTTGAGAGTCTCTTGCTTTCATAGCTTTTTCTTCTTGAGGAATATAGTATTCTTTGTTTACAGATCTCTTGTGTGGAAGGTGTATTTGTTTGTTGTTTGATCCTATGGCGTGTGGTTTTGTGCTTATAAGAGCAAAACCCTAAATGAGAAAGGGATAAGATCATGACAAGTGTCAACATCACATGAGATGAGACATAATGATCTAATATTATCTCAACTAATAAAGCAATCCTAAGTTTAGCTACCCTCCGGATCTAGAAACAAATCAACCTCTTCAAACCTTCGTAGATGGCAAGGTGGCGGGCCCCTCATGCCCCTCGCCCAAGGGTGGTGGTGGTGGGTAAAACCCCATGCCCCCTTTTTTTAATCTATATATTTTTAAAAAATATAATAATTTTTTATATGTTTTTTTAACTTCAAAATAAAACCATGTTTTTAATATGTTTTTAAAAATATATAAGTTTTTTGCAATTTTTCTTTAAAAATAAAACATGCAATTTTTTCAATATTTTTTTGCAAAATAAATGACATGCACTATATTGGAGAACTTTTTATCAACATCTCTAAAATTGGAGGACTCATATTTTTGGCAGTTTTTGACAAATTTGTCAGAGAATTTTTTTTTGCCCTACTTAGCCCCTCTTTGTTGGGCTTTTCACTTTTGCACCTCAACTTCTAGAGGCAATATCTCGGTCATACGGTGGGTTTTTTCAGTGCAATTTTTTTTTAAATGGGGTAAAATTTTGTGATCTTCGCAGTGGTGTAGGTGGTTTCTAGTTTGGACTTCTGTTTTTTTCTAGAATTTTATTTTTTCAGTGCTGTTGGTAGATAGTTCTCATTTTGGAGACTTCGACGGGCCATATCTTCTACATCCAGACACATTTTTGGGTGTCATTTTTTTTGGAAGTGCATGTTTTTTGTGTACTTCATCATTTTTAGCATGTAGTCCTTTTTTGGACATTATGGGCTCCCATTGTATGAATTTTTCATTATGTAAACACATTGAAATAAAGTGCCAAAAAAGGTGTATCTTTTATGATATCTTGCACATCACTTTGTATCTTATTGCACACGCACTATGTTATAAAGTGCCATGGGGGGGTTTGATGTTTTTCCTTTGTTTGCAATCCTACCTTTGTCAAGTGAGTGTCCCTTCCACGACAATAACCTCATGCATGTGTGCCTTTTGTTTGTACACCCTTTATATGTGTTGGTACTTTCATGTTTGCACGCTTGGATGTTCCTAATTCTTCTTTATGGACTTTTTTTTGGCATTCATTTTCAGTGTACCTATCATACCTCACTCTTTTCAGCATTATGGGGGGGGGGGGGTTTCTACTGTTGGTTCTAATGCTTCTTTGGTTTCGTGTTGGAGTGAGCTATGTATATAATATTTGTTCCTATGTACTTTCAGATGCAGTGTACATCAATGGCTAGTTACTTGCATTTAGATGAGATGGATCACTTACCATATGGACACTCTTGCATTTCTATTTTTGGAGGCAACCTTCCATTCTCACATGATTAGTTCTGTAGAATTTTGGTACTTTTTCTATCTGTATCTTCAATTTCTAGATGTTTGCCTTTATTTTCCATCTGATTCAAGTAGTGTCATTGTGGGAACTCATGTAGATTCTTGTCTTCTTAATCTTGATCATCATCTATTTCAATGAAGGTTCTTGTTTTGGCATTACAACAGTCATTCTTTGACAGTGTTTGCAACTTCTTCATGCTTTAGTGGTGTTTTTTTTGTTCATCCTTTGTTCCTATCTTTCAGGACAACATTTTCTTGTTTGGAGGCTTCTTCAGTCCTTCACTTGGTTTTCATCTCTTTTTGAAGTGGAGTTTTTCCCATGAGGTTTTCTCTATTTCTCCACATTATAGAGATCTTTTGTTTGTACATGGGTACCTTATCAGACCTTGTTTGTCAGGATCCATCATTCATTATTTTTAGGGTTTTTAGCTACTCCCTAAGTTCATATTAAGGGGGGGTGTTAGAGTTATCACACATTAGCTAATAATTAATTATTCTTTAATTGATTATTAGTCTAATTTATTCTCACGCACTTAAGCTAAACTTAGGCTCGTGTTTTATGCTTTTATTAGTTGAGCTAATATTAGATCATTATGTCTCATCTCATGTGATGTTGACATTTGTCATGATCTGATCCCTTTTTCATTTAGGATTTTGCTCTTATAAGCACTCAACCCTCATTGTGATTATCTCGAGTTTTCATATCTTTTGAGAGTCTCTTGATCTTTTAAGCTTTTTCTTGTTGAGGAATATAGCATTCTTTGTTTGCAAATCTCTTGCATCGAAGGTGTATTTTTTTATTGTTTGATCCCGTGGCTCGTGGTTTTGTGCTTGTTTCATAATTCTAACTTATTTAATTAAAGTGAGATATAGAAGAATATTTGAAAAATAATTAAATAATGAAAACTACTTAATTAAGGTGATGGAGGGAAATTCAAATTTAATTAAATAATGAAAAATATTTTAATTAAGATGATAGAGGGAAAATGGTGAATTAATTAAATAATTAAATTATTCAATTAATAGAGGAAATTGTTAGTTTAATAAAATAATAATAAAATATTTAATTAAAAATGAAATAGGGAATAATGAGTGAAATGAGGAAAAAATGGCAAATTAGGGGAATGCATGATGCTTCAGATAATTCTAGGTGTTTACATTTTCCCCTTCTTTGAGACAATATACCTATTGCTTTTCTTCATAGACATACTACTGATTTGGAAAAAAATAGGTAATAATGATGATGCCCCATTGTGCCCTAGTAGATGAAGAAATGATGGGAGGATGGTAGGATTCCCCTTCGAGAGGCTGAACAAAAAAATAATTTTCAAGTTGGGCTCATGATAGGAAGATATGATAGGTTTGGTGAAGAAGGGGATGAAAAATCAGGTCTAGGTTGATGAGGAAACTAATCGGGAAGATTGGAGAATGATGAAATTGGGATACGAGGGGTGGGATGGGTGAAATATAAAAGGTTTTAGGGTTTATATTTAGGCCCTTGGGGGTCATTTTCACTCTCCTCTACTTATAGTCTTAAGAGCTTTGAGAGAGATTATTGAGTGAAGTTGCTGCAGAGATGGCTGCCATTCCACAATCTACACACCGCACAAATCAAGTCTGTCAATTCTAGCAACTTGTCGGATTATCTACAATGGTATGTGTCAAACCTTTTCTTCCTTAAACGTAGTTTGCTCAGTGCAATAAATGCTAGGTCTAAGGAGTCAATCAAATGCGTCAATCTAGGATTGACACATTTGAACATTGATATGATGCATTTGAAATTCGATGTGATGCTTTTGTAGGCATTGTAACATGTTTGACATGTCATGTCACATTTGAAAAATGATTCACATCTGATTGATGTTAAGTGACACTTTAGAAAAGTGGTTCACATTTGATTTGACAAAGTGATGCCTTTGAAAAAAAGCTTGCTACTAACTGGGATAAAGTTACACTTTTGTAAAAAAAGGTCACAATTGATTTAGAGGTCTACAAAATTAGTTTTTTTTTTCAAATTTTTGATAGTTTGACGTTATGGGTGCTATGCTTACAGGATTTTCTAGATCCCATATTATCATAGGAGCTTTGACGTAGGGTCCCAGATCAGATATCTCATTTGAGCGAGATGGATGTTGAGTTCCTATGTGCTATCAACTTATTCCATGTCACTTTCATGCTAGATATTTGAGCGCAGAGCATTCATGACAACTATTATTGAGAGGTGGCATAGTGAGACCTCATCATTTAGGTTTCCAAGCTAAGAGTCCACCATCACCCTTGAGTATGTATGGAGGATTATGCAAATTCCAGTTGAGGGTGCTCATGTGATTTATGATGCTGACTCTAGAGAGGTAGCATTCCATCGAGTATTCCATGACAACAAGCTTGATATAGATGATGGGGAGGTAGATTTGAGGTAATACATTAGAGTGCTAGACAAAATCATCTTGGTCATTAGAGGATTTATTTTTGATGTGATAATCCCTAATCGACAATCCAAGGGATTTTCTATTGGATGGGGTCACGTGTTGGAGCAGATGATGTCTAATTTTGTTGTTTATGCATGAGGGTGATGCATATTGGCTTACCTATATCACAACATACACTAGGTGGTATACATACCAACTACCAGTTTATTATCAAGAGTTACACTATTGCATGTGTGGGTGTGAGAGCACATCACTATTAAATGATCAGTGGGGGATGTTGCTCGTGCAGCGAGAGACCCCTATGTCTATAGATATGATACCATGTTGATTAAGTGGAGGCTGGGTGATTTAGACTATTGGAGGAGGGTGATTGGTGAGGCCAATGAGTTCATTTGGTGATCATTGTTACATTATAAGGCTTGGGTGGATGATGACATCCATCTCCTATTATACAAGAAAACTAGGTGGTTGATTGGGTGAACACCTCACATTCTAGAGAGGTACCTTCTTGATAGGGTTAGGAGGCAGTTTAAAGAGGTATAATATGTACTTGCAGCAGATTATCATGCCATGTTTACTCACACTTAATGAGAGATTGGTGAGTGGGGGCCCGTGATGAGCCCTTAGGTCATCATTATAGAGTTCATTCACTTGATGCTAGTATAATGGACCTGGGATTCTAGAGGAGATGATGCAGGGACTAGCCCCAAGTATGATGCCTAGTGGACCATATAGAGGCCTTTGAGATTTACACACCTAGGTGGTGAGGCAGTGGGGAGATGGAGGAGGAGAGAGGCAAAGATAGATAGGTCTTGTCGACAGTGGTAGAGATTGGAGGCAACCATGGGATGAGGTCCTGATCAGGGACACCAGTAGGTGGTATTGCCAACTATGACAAATAGAGGAGATGATAAAATATTTGAGAAGAGGGGGGAGGATGAGTCGAGGGTGGTGACACAGATGATATTTGACTTGTAGTGGCCCTCTCTGAGTGAGACTAGGCTTAGAGGGAGAGATGAATATAGATTTGAGAGAGATATCTTGTATATTTAGGCAATACAATGGAAATCAGAGAGGGATACAAAGGTTTCTCACCACCAGTAGGTGGAGGCATAGGTAGTCAAGCTGATTGCAAAGAGTGATGTATAGAAGACACGACAACAAAAACTAGATGCTATAGGACATGGTGTTGTGGTACCAATGGAGTAGCATATGAGGGAGGTGGGGATACTCACTCAAGAGGCTACCTACTACATATCTTTGTATGAGGTTTTAATGCCTGTTGGGAAGAGAGCTCCCAAATTCCTAGCTAGGAGTGTCACAGGGAGTGGGATAATCACCTCAACCACCTCAATCACAACAACTACATCAACCTAGATTAGAGGTTAACATGTGGTTCCTCCCCATCTACCTTCTCCTGGTTGAGAGGAGAGGGGTAGCTCTATGTAGTTGATGCCTTTGTATATATGATGTACAAATATTTGATGTAGACACATTATTTTGATGATGTATATATTGATGGATCTTGATAGCCCTTTGTATATACACACTTTTTGATGATATATATTATATGAGATTGGACTTTGATGTGACGTGTTGGCAACACAAGGGTAGAAAACTGAGAGGGGGGGTGAATCAGTTGTCTTAGAAATTATACTTATTAAACTTATTCTCAGATCTGATAATTAAACATGAAAGAAAAAACCATCACCACATCAGAAAACACACATAACACCAAGATTTTTGTGTGGAAACCCTGTTAGGGGAAAAACCACGGTGGAGGTTAATCCACAAGTTTATAATTTGTTAAAAGTATAGTAATTGGGGAATGCACATGCATTCAGGAACACTACCTAGAGCTCACTACTCAAATACAAAAAGGCTTACTGCCCAAAGGAAGACACGTTGTCTTATAGTCACATTCGGATTACATCCATCTGAGAGATTTTGAACTGAGAAGATAGCATCTGCTAATGCTTGATTACAGTTCTGGTTAAGCACATAAACACTCTTTCTTCTGCTCACTCTTCTTCATGCTTTACTTCTACCTTCGAAAGATCTGAACTTTATTCACACATAGCACTCACACTTCACACATATCACATGTCTCAAATGATGTAAACAATCAGTATATATATCCGCATCTAAGGGTAACATCAACTATATGTCGACCCAATAAAATATAAAATGTGTACAAACTGTCGGCCCAAATTAATAAACAATTGTTAATGCAAATCAACCAATGTCAACGAAAACATAGTAGGGACCCAAAACAACATGTCTCAAACACGAAACACCATAAAAAAATAGCCTCGAAGATCCACAACATGCTACAATCACCCTGTCGTCCATGAACATGAAAAACATGAACACACAAAAGAAAATCACCAATTGCGAGCACAACGATTGATGCAAACCAACAAAAGGGATAGAGAAAAATATAGAAACATCCACAAGAATAATGAATCACCTCAGAAGCATTCGCAACAACTTAGATTACCAAAATCACATCATCTTCTTTCAGGAACACCAGCTACAACAACAAAACGACTGTCAGAACACCGATACTCATAACTTGATCAAATCTTCATGCAAACATTTGAAACTTTTGGTGGCTAAATTAGATATACCTATCAACAAACCCTGTAATCTGTAACTTCTCACCATCAATATACTGAACTATCCATCATATTGAACTTCATTGCTTCACTGACAACCTTTAACTTATTTTATTACAATTTTCTCAATATCCTCAACATATACGTCTTAAAGACATTAATTCCAATAGTGTTGAAATCAATGACAACCACATATCAAAAATATCCAACAATCTCCCCCTTTGGCATTGATGGAAACACATGATGTGAAAAATGCCATCAATGATACTTTTTCTTAGCACTTTCTCCCCCTTTGATTTTGACTCTTTTCTTTCATAAATTTTCACATGACTATTCTCCCCCTTTGACATCAATGATAAAGGTACACATTATATTTCTCCACACAAGCTCTGAACCACATATCTGAACATATGACTACTCCCCCTGAGTAGCAGCCACCACAACATCAATCTGAATCTCAAGATATGACTATGAAATGCATAGACTGATGCAAGTCAATGCATCTTTAATTTTGATTAGGAGGGGTAATCACCCCTAGCTTCCCTCTGAGATAGTCAAAAGTATCCTTAGGAAAGGGCTTGGTAAAGATATCTACAATTTTTTCCTTAGTAGGCACATACTCCAGTCTGACTTCCTTTTCACTCACATTGTCTCTGAAAAAGTGAAACTTGATAGATATATGCTTGATTTTTGAATGCAAAACCAGATTCTTAGAAGTGTTAATAAAACTTGAATTATCATAGAATATGGAAATAGGTTCATCATACACAAATTTGATATCTTTCAACATCTGCTTCATCCACAATACTTGGGAACAATTGTTAGCAACAACAATGTATTCTGCCTCTACAGTAGATAAAGAAATGGCATTCTACTTCTTACTTAACCATGAAATCAACTTCTTTCCCAAGAAAAATGTACCACCACTAGTACTCTTTCTATCATCCACATCTCCTTCCCAATCAACATCAGTAAAAGCACTCAAAGTAAGGTCATCCTCGTTAGGATACCATAGGCCAAAATCAACTATTCCCTTCAAGTACCTAAAAATCTGCTTCACATCTGTCACATGAGATTCCTTAGGACCAACTTGAAATCTTGCAACAATGCATACAACATTCATGATATGAAGTCTAGTTTGAGTCAAATACACCAATCCACCAATCATGGATCTGTATCTAGTCTGATTTTTCTTAGGAGAATCATCATTTTGAGTCAACTTACATCTGGTCACCATAGGTGTAACAACTGGCTTTGAATCTTCAATACCAAAATTCTTTAGTAGTTCTTTCACATACTTGGATTGAGATATAAAAATCCCTTTATCTAATTGAGTAATTTTCAATCCCAAAAATAATTTCATTTCTCCACTCATAGACATTTCAAACTCACTATGCATCTCATCAGCAAACTTCATGCACAAACTATCATCTCCTCCAAAAAAATATATCATCAACAAAGACTTCAACAATCAAATCTTTATCATGATCAATCTTGAAATAAAAATTACTATCAACAGTACTTTTGTCAAATCCAAGCTTCAACAAATACTTGTCCAATTTGGCATACCATGCTCTTGGGGCTTACTTAAGTCCATACAATGCTTTCTTCAGTTGGCAAACCATATCTCCATGATTAGTCAATTGAAATCCATTAGGTTGCTCAATATACACTTCTTCATCTAGTTCACCATTTAGAAATGCTGACTTGACATCCATCTGATAAACCTTGAAGTTTTTGTAAGCAACATAAGCAAGAAATAGTTTCACAACTTCAATTCTAGCAATATGAGAAAAAGTTTCTTCAAAGTCAATTCCTTCCATCTAAGAGTATCCTTTACACACTAGTCTTGCTTTGTTTCTGACAATTTCACCTTGCTCATTCAGTTTATTTCGAAAGACCCATTTAGTTCCAATTGCATTTTTGTCCTTAGGTCTAGGAACAAGAGTCCATGTATCATTCTTCTCAATTTGTAGTAGTTCCTGTTTCATTGCTTCCATCCAATTTTCATCTTTGCATGCTTCATTGACACTATTAGGCTCAGTCTTCAAAATCAAACAGTATTCTTTTGCAATTCTTCTCCTAGTCTGAACACCTTTTTTCTTATCACCTATAATATGATCTTCTGAATGATTGTCTTACATACCTTGGAGTCTTAGGATGTTCTTGAATTTCAGGCTCTTGTGATCTTGCTTTTGCACTTTCACCAGTTTCTTCCTCTTGATTTTCCTGATTCATCGGAATGATTTGAAATTTCTTTCCTTTATCTGAACTGTCATTCTGATCATTTGAATCATATCCATAGGTTATGGATGGTCTAAATGTGTCTTCATCAACCTTTACACTTGCACTTTCAACTACCTTCCTCAATCTCTTATTGTAGCACCGATAGGCTTTAATTTTAGTAGAATAACCAAGAAATATTCCTTCATCACTTCTAGCATCAAACTTTCCTATATCTTCATCTCTTTTGATAAAACATTTTCTTCCAAATATTTTGAAGTATCTAACAAGAGGCTTATGACCAAACCATAACTCAAAAGGAGTCTTACCAGTATCACCTTTGACATGTAACCAGTTGAGAGTATAAATGACAATACTCACAAATTCTCTCCACTAGATATGAGGAACATTTCCTTCCAGCATCATAGTCCTATCAGCTTCTTGAATTGTTTTGTTCTTCCTTTCCACAACTCCATTTTGTTGAGGGGTCCGCGAGGCAGACAATTGTCTCTTTATCCCATGCTCTTCACAGAAAGAATTAAACTCACTGGAAGTGAATTCACCACCTCAATATGTTCTTAGAAATTTAATCTTCAGACCTGTCTCTGTCTCAACCATTGCCTTGAAAATCTTGAATTTATCTAGAGCTTCAATTTTTTCCCTTAAGAAAGTAACCCACATCAATCTAGAATAATCATCAATAAGTAACATGAAATACCTGTCTCCTTGTAAACTTCTGATTCTAGAAGGACCACACAAGTCAGTATGCATAAGCTCCAATACTTCATTTGAACAATACTGTTTACTTCAAAATGAGACTTTAGTTCGCTTCCCTAACTGACATTCCTTGCATATAGTATTAATAGGTTTTATCAAATTAGGAAGACCTTTGACTGCTTGGGTATAACTTATCTTGATAATATTGTCAAGGTTTACATGACATAATCTCCTATGCCACAACCAACTTTCATCAACTTGAGCAATCAGACAACTTTTATTAGCAGTACTTAGGTGAAAAATATTACCTTTTGTTTTTGTACTAGATGCAATCACATTTCTAGAACTCCCCAATATTTTACACTTTCCATCCTTGAATTGAATATTATATCCCTTGTCAACCATTTGTCCAACGCTTAAAAGATTATGCTTCAAACCTTCCATATATAAAACATCATCATCATTATGCTTACCATCAAAAGAAATGGATCCTCTACCATGGATTGCACCAGCTTTGTCATCTCCAAATCTTACAACACCACCATCATACTTTTCCAAGCTCACAAATTTACTTTTATCACCTGTCATGTGATGAGAGCTTCCACTGTCAATCGCCCATTCATCTTTTTCTTCAACTCACGCAGCTAGAGATTTCTCCACATTCATGCAACTAGTAGATTCAATAGGTACATGATTACTTTCCTTGATAGCAATAAATACAAACTCATCCTCACTTAAATTTCCTTTATCAGATTCATCATCCATCACACCTTCATCAGCAGAAAAATAACACTTTCTCTGGAATCTAGGCTTGTTAGATCTTGGCTTAGGAACTCTTTTAGGACACCTTGAGGCAAAATGATCTATCTTATTGCAAGAAAAACATTTAAGAGGCAATTTCTCTCTATACTTACCTTCTCCTTTAGCTACCCTCTTGACAAGAAGTTCTTCAAGCTCATCTAGTTTTCTCTCTTCTTTTTCAATCTCCCTCATTTCTTGCTCATATTTAGACATTTTTCTAGAAGAACTTTCTCGTGGATCATATCTCTACTTATCTTTCCCAGATATAGTAGCTTTGAATGTAGATGCTATCTTAGGAAGAGATTCACCAAACTCACTTAACTCAAAAGCAACAAGCTTACCAATCAACATGTCTCTGGTTACATTTGTCACAATTCAGATCTCCTCAATAACAACAACTTTGTGTTTGTATGCAATAGGTAAGGATCTGAGCACTTTAGCAATGACCTCTTATTCTTCCAATGTTCCACTAGCACATCTGATACTACACACAAGTTCATTCACTCTTTGCATAAAATAATCAATGTTCTCATCTTCACCCATTCTCAATGTTTCATATTTCCCTTTCAGGCTCCATGGCTTAGTAATTTTCACATGAGTATCACCTTCATACAAAGTTTCCAACTTTTTCCAAATCTCATAAGCAGTCTTCAGCTCCATTACATTTGTCATTTCAGAATCAGTCAGAGCACTCAACAATGCTTCCTTAGCCACGATATTGTATTTGACTTGCTTAATCTCACCTGCAATAGAAGGACCATTCTGAGGTATGATATATCTATTCTTTGTAATTGTCCAGTAGGGTTCACCAATGTATCTCAAATGACACTCCATTCGAGTCTTCCACAAAGAATATTTTTTTCCATCAAATCTCAGACTATCCTTCTTATATGTCACCATCCCGAATCACCTCAAGCAATCAAGCTTCTCCAGAGGAACCTGCTCTAATACCAATTGTTGGCAACACAAGGGAAGACAACTGAGAGGGGGGCGTGAATCAGTTGTCTCAGAAATCATACTTATTAAACTTATTCTCATATTTGATAATTAAACATGAAAGAAAAAATAACCACATCAGAAAACACACATAACACCAAGATTTTTGTGTGGAAACCCTGTTAGGGGAAAAACCACGATGGAGGTTAATCCACAAGTTTATACTCTGTTAAAAGTATAGTAAATGGGGAATGCACATGCATTCAGGCACACTACCTAGAGCTCACTGCTCAAATACAAAAAGGCTTACTGCCCAAAGGAAGACACATTGTCTTATAGTCACATTCAGATTACATCCATTTGAGAGATTTTGAACTGAGAAGATAGCACCTACTAATGCTTGATTACAGTTTTGGTTAAGCACATGAATAATCTTTCTTCTGCTCACTCTTCTTCACACTTTACTTCTGCCTTCGAAAGATCTAAACTTTATTCACACATAGCACTCGCACTTCACACATCTCACATGTCTCAAATGATGTAAATAATCGGTTATATATATTCACATCTAAGGATAACATCAACTACATTTTGGCCCAATAAAATATAAAATGTGTACAAACTGTCGGCCCAAATTAATAAAAAATTATCAATGCGAATCAACCAATATTGGCCAGAACATAGTAGGGACCCAAAAAAACAAGTCTCGAACATGAAACACCATAAACAATTAGCCTCAAATATCCAGAACACGCTACAATCACCCTGTCGGCCATGAACATCAAAAACATGAACACACAAAAAAAAATCACCAATCGCGAGCACAACGATCTATGCGAACCAACAACACATATAGAGCACAATATAGAAACATCCACAAGCATCATGAATCACCTCAGAAGAATTCACAACAACTCAGATTACCAGAATCACATCATCTTCTTTCAGGAACACTAACTACAACAACAAAATGACTGTCGGAAAACCGATACTCATAACTTGATCAAATATTCATGTGAACCTCTAAAACTTTCACTGGATAAACTAGATATACCTGTCAAAAAACCCTTTAATCCACAACTTCTCCCCATGAATATACTGAAATATCCATCATAGTGAACTTCACTGCTTCACTGACAACCTTTAACTTATTTTATTACAATTTTCTCAATATCCTTGACATATACAACCTTAAAGACATTAATGCCAATAGTGTTGACATCAATGACAACCACATATCAATAATATACAACATGACTATGATATGATGTCATGTTATGTATATTATTATCATTCTATGTTGTATGTATGTGATGGATCTAATAATATATATTTAATTTTATGATGTATGATGGATGGATTATGATGATGCTATGCTATATGCATAGATTAGAGGATGAAATGATGTTGTGTCATGTATGTTTTTTTGTATTTTGATGATGCATATATGATGACTATGTTGGATGTATGTTGTTATGTTTGATGCTATGGTTATGGATGCAAGATTCGATGTTATGATGGTACCGTAAGTGTGGAAAATGTATGTGAAGAATAACACTAATACACTTCAATGAAACATTATTAGAGAATTCAAATGACAAATTTATCTAATTGAAGCATAATAAAATCTCTGAAATTGTTCCATTTCTCTCTATCTCCAAGGATTTATTAAACCAAAGTGGCTCTCAGATTGTATGCACTATGATTATTAAAATGACAACCTAGAGAACAAGAATGATAAACTATATGATATGTTGTCATGAAATGATTGATAATGAAAGCTATGATACTGTGATACTGATATGATAAACTATTGTAAACTAAGATGCAACTAATATGAAAGTCATGATTATGAATGCTAATATGATTGCTAAAATGATTCTATTTGATAATTGCTAAATGCTTGAATACTGTATGCTCAAATGTAATTCCTAGAAAGTAAGTTTGCACAAAGTTGGGATCCATTTGTTGTAGCAAGAGGTTGCTTTTATAGATTTTCGAAGGTAAATTGTGATGTGGCAACAAGCAATGGTTCAGATTTGATCTGGATAAATCAATGGTAGAGAATGAAGAAGTTGGAGAAGAAGAAGGGGAATGTTTCTCTCAGCAAAACATTCTGCCAAGTGACCAGGAAGAAAAAGTGGAAGAAGAGAGCCAAGTCTCTTAAGAATGTTCCAAAATTGGTTGGAGAGATAAAGCATAATTGAATTTTATTGAAACTTTCAATTTTGGTTGAGACAAAAGCTGTAGACATGTGCTCAATTGAAAATTAGACATTCAATTTTGGAGGAATATTAATTAAATAAAACAAATAATTGAAATTTGTTTATTTAATAAAAAGGGTGATAATTAAATAAAATAAAATATATGAATTTGTTTCTTTAATTAAGATGGAAGAATTAGAAAATTAAATAAAACAACCTATTGAATTTTGTTTATTTAATTAAGATAGAAGAAAATAGAATATGAACTATATAAATAAATATTTCTATTTATTTATAAGCAGATGAATTAAAGGTTAATTAATCAAATAATTGTATTTAATTAATCATATTTATCCAGACCATTTTTAGGTGTATACATTTTTCCCCTCTTTGAAGTGATGTGTTTACACATTGCTTCAAAGAATAATTTTGTTGTTAGTACTAATTTTTTTTTGATCTTCCCCAGAAACTGATTTTTAGGTGATGATGGATATATGCCCCCTCGAAAGATAAATCGATGAATTTTTGAATTTTTTGAATTTTTTATGATTTTTGTGATAATTTGATACTAAAGCGATTTATCTCCCGAAAAATGATGTCAGAAGTACCCCATTGATGAATTGATGAATTAAGCCCCTTTGGAAAATAAAATAAATCAACCCCATAAAAATCCGACTTAATTAGCCTTAAAATAGGGTAAAAAGTTGGATTATAAGCTCATTTGTGCATTTTGATTTTCTAAATTTGAGAGTGATTAAGAAACTTAGCAACTTCTGAGCAAGATGGTGATTCCCTACCACACACACTGATTCGAGCGCGTGCGATGTCACAACCACCCGACAACATATGGTCCATCGGTACGTACCCCGATAAAATTCCTCGTGATTTTTGCAAATCATTTTTCCCTCCCTTCTTCTCATTTGAATTCTGTTTTCATAAGTTTAGCGCTTTCAATTCCCGATGTGACACACTCAATGACTATTTTAGCGCATTCAATGTTTTTGCGCATAAAAGTAGATTTTTAGCACATCCCCGATAAGAGGTAGCACATTTGCTGAATTAGTGCGTAGATAGGATTTTGTAGCGCACAGATAAGGTTTTTTAGCTCATAGATAGGAATAACACATTGATAGCCTAGAATAGCGCATTCCATGAATGAAATAGCGCATTTAGGGGAATAGCACATCGATAGCCTGAATTAGCACATTGACAGCCTAAAATGGCACATCCACCATATTGGCACATTGATGAATTGTTTTGGCGCATTGATGAATTTAAATGGTGCATTGAATTTTTTAGCGCTTTGATAGACTGTTTTAGCATACCCAAGTCAGAAAGATGTAATTTTCGATAAACTCCTTGATTTTAATGTTCTTCGATCACGTTAGCCTTTGATGTGATTTTGATTGATGATCCTAATAGATTTAAATGATTATTGATCTCATGATAGGTGAGATTCGATGATTGATTGATGATAATTGACCTCATGATAGGTGAGGAAAAATTATAAATTGATTGATTAACCTCATGATATCTGAGGTTGAATGATTGATAAACCTCATGATAGGTGAGGTTGAATGATAGATTGATGCTCACAAGATTTGATTAAAGTCTCACTAGAGCTGATTAGATTGATAGGTTGATTGATTTTGATTGATTGCCAAGATTACTGATTTGCGATTTTTTGTGATGATAGGAGCCTTTGGCGAATCTGCAAATTTGCGATCATTTTCCTCGGACATGGAATTTGATACCTTAGCTAGTGTAGCTTGAGGTAGCCGTTATTGCTCGATGTATTTTGTCCTCTCTTCTAGATATGCCCTAGATTAGGATTAATAGGTGCCTCCTAACAACCTTAGTAGAGAGGTGGCATAGTGAGCATAACACCTTTCACTTACCTACTGACGAGATGACAATGACCCCAAAGGATGTATAACATATTTTGAGGATATCTATTGTTGGAGAGCTAGTATTATATGATCAAAATGAGCAAGGAGGTATTGATGCTTTATGCAGAGTATTTGAGGATGATCAGATATGTGGTTATGAGATTCCCTGGAGAGAGATGGTTGACGCATATGTGACACTGCCATCCATGCTTGTTGGATTCATTGGGGGTTTCTTATGTCCCGACCGTAGGTTGAAGGAACTTTCATTTGGATGGGGTCAAATCCTGGAGCATATGATTTTACAGGGTACCAAATATGCTTGGGGTTGTTGTATGTTATCTCATTTATACTATGATTTACACCAGGTTGTTTATCTTAGAGGACGCAGTTTGTCATTCAGAGTCACATTATTATAGATATGGGCATGGGAGCATATAGCCATCATGCATCTCATTGCTGATAGATAGCGGCCAGTTGGGAGACCTTATGTTCATGGCTACACAAGTCCAGTTGTCCAACATAGGCTAGGAAAACTGGAGTAGTGGAAGCGTATGCTGGATGATCTTGAGTCAGTTGTATGGCTGCCCTACATTGGTTGTGAGCAGTGGGCAGAGGACGATACCGAGATGTCATTTTTGTGCCAGTCGATGTACCTGATCGGGAGGACCTAATTTGTTATTGAGAGATTTCTATTGAGGAGGGTGATGTAGTAGTATGGCTGGTTACAGGGCATGCCACAAGGTGTCACTCATTATGCATGACGATAGATTGATGCTATAGAGTGGCGGCTCACCTTGTTATATGATGCAATAGTTGAGGAGTACCAGGGCTTACAACTGATTATCTGGGATTATCATCCAGAGGTCATTGAGGTTCCGATGTCTGAGGAGCATGCACAATATCTCTTCTTAGATCCATTCCCACGGATCTCTGACCCATATGAGCCGATACCATTGTTAGATGAGGAGGAGAGGGTAGTAGTACATGGATGTAGGTGGAGGAGGAGAGATGGAGGATATGTGGAGGAGGAGATGGTGGAGGAAAAGGCAGAGAGAAGTGATGATGATGGTGGAGATGATGGAGATGGGGGTGGCAGAGGTGGTGGTGATGTAGCATTTGATGTTAGGGATGTCATGGTGCCTCAACAGAGGAGGTTTTTGGTGGTAGCGACACATCAACGTGTGCATATTGGATTACCCCTGTAGCAATAACAAACACAAATAGTTGCTTTACAAGTGCAGGTTCAGAGACTACAAGGTCAGTTAGCATAGGTGCATGCATTGTTAGCATAGGCACATGAATAGGATGCATAGAAACAGGCTCAAGTAGCCACATTGATAGCCAAGAGAGATGCGGCTAGACAAAAGGGTGAGTAGGTAGTGGCCTTAGTCAATAGACTGCAGAGAGTGGTGGAGGGGACCACTGTCGGTGATATGATGAGAGATGTTACCTGAGTCACCAGAGAGGCCAAGTACTATTGAGGCCAATATCATGTAGTTGTTCCTGTAGAGCAGAGGGTGAGCTATTCACAGTCTAGATTGACACCTAGCCACTCCTGGACCACCAACATGGGTGTGACACAGCTAGCACATCGAGATCCTGGTCTGGACCTAGGTAGAGGTGCACGAGGTACAAGTCCCTCATGTGGAGGTTTAGCGAGGCTAGCGAGGTCTGGGGGGGCACTCCATAACTCCATTTGATCGTACTTGATATATTTTGAGACATTTTATGATGTACACTCCGATTTTGACTCACTGCCATTTTGAGATTATATCTCTTGACATTTATTCAAACATCATTGTATACTTGACATTATGATTTTTGAGATTTATATGATATGCGAAGGATTATTGATCTATATGTGCTCTATATGATTTCATGATGGTTGTGTATGATATATGCATTTACTTTCCATATTCTATATGTCATGTGATGCTTATATGATGATAATGTGAATATACACTGATGAAATTATGATGTATGGATGCAATGGTAAATTGATGTTAATATGAATATGTCATGATATGAATGTGATAATGCGAATGATATGTGATGCTTGGATAATGATTTTTATATGCATTATGAATAATGTGGATGTGATATGAAATAGATTTATTATGAGGCTAATGATATGTAATGCAATTTTTTTTGATATTTTCTAATGCAAATATATGATGTGATGTATAAATGAATGAATGATATGATAATGTAAATATATGATCAAATGTATATTGCATTCTAATATGCGCCATGCAAATGATTATGCAACTACATGATAATGATAATGTTTTTGTTAATGTCAAGTATACTCAGTCCATTAAATGATAGATATAACATTGTTTTTGAAATCTTTGCCAACCTCGAAACAATCTATTCTGCAGATGAAAAGCTAATATAAATGCAATCTAATTTAACCATTCAAATCTACATATGCAAAATTCGTCATCTTAACAATTCATTTATCGTGCTTTTATCACCATTGAGCCTTTAAAATGTTGAAAGTTAGTACAAGCATTGATGGTATAAGTTAGACCGTGATGACTTGAGTACTTCTTTCATGATTTTTGATATTGCAAGTTAACACAAGCATCTAGGTATAATTAAATTGAGATGACCTGAGCATTTCTTATGTAAAATAGACAAGAATCAATCATTTTCCTATGTGAATCTGAAATGTCATTAGTGATACTTGGTAGAGCACGTCTCACGACAATTCACATAGTAATACTGATCAATTCACAGACAACAGACAAAGAAAAATCATACTCCTTCCTTGCTTCTCTAGTTCAATACATTATTGAGTTTCTCCAAAGATATGATAACAAAAATCAAAGTACAACATTTGAACATTCAAGCTAAAGTGATAAAACCATGATTCAAAAAAAATATCATCCATTTAGATTTGATTTGATTGATTGATTTATGCTATTTGATTTGGATGGTTTGATATGCTGATAAGTGATGATTGATTGTTCAATGTTAGGTTTCCCTATGATCATTGTGTTTGCTGCATTGTCATACTACTGTTTGTCTATTTGTTTAAGCCCATAGTTTATTGGCCCCAATGAGTTTAGGATTTTTCCCCCAAGCTAGGGTGAGACACGACCACATTTCCAGGATATATAAATGAGATTCTCAATGATAAGAAGAATGATGGTGGAAGCGAACGACCAAGACGTGCTCAAATAGATGAAATAGCTAGTCTATCACAAATAGTGCCTGTTGCTAGGTTTTCACTACTTGTTTTTATTGCATTTAATTTTTTTAAAAATTATTATTATTTTTTTTGTATTTTCTTAATATTTTGATTTTTTGTTGTTGTCACCAAGATGCCTGTTTGCCAGGTTTTCATCAAGGCGACCATTTTTCAGGACATTTTCTGATTTTTTTGCTATTTTCCAAGACTTTGACGGTGCACTAAATGATTCAGGAGTAGAATTTCCTAAGATGGAGACTATTGATAGGTTCATTGAACAACTCCCCTTCAGGTGTAGACAACTGATAGGCTCTCGATCCATAGACTGATATGATGAAAAATGGACCTAGCCAGTTGGGTTCAAACTTCCTCTTCTTTTCGCAATCCTATTGATTGTGAGGGTTTTCTTTTAGTACCAAGTCACCAACTTGAAATGCTCTAGGTTTGACTCTATGATTTTAACTCCTGGACATCCTGTGTTGATATGCTTTCAAATGATACACAACTTGTTGACGATGCTCATCTAAAAGTTCCAGCTCTTGAAGTCTAGACACTCTATAATCCTCATATGAAATTATCCCCTTTAATGACACACAGAGTGATGGTATCTCAACCTCAATAAGTAGAATGGCCTCTGATCCATATACCAAGGCATATGGTGTAGCTCCTGTAGGTGTTCTGATATTGGTTCAGTATGCCCACAAAGTAGGATTTAGTTGAACGTGCCAATCATGTCCAACATTGTTGATCGCTTTCTTTAAGATTTTTAGTATAGTTTTGTTTGAGGCCTTTGTCTGGCCATTTCCCTAAGGATAGTATAGTGTTGAAAGGTGATGCTTGATATGGAACCTTTCACACAATTCTTGGATATCTTGATTCTTAAAAGGTCTACTATTGTCAGTGATAATGGACTGAGGAATGCCATACCGACAGATAAGGTAATTTAAGATAAAGGATGAAATTTGTTTTCTTGTGATAGTTGTTAGAGGAACAACTTCAATCCACTTTGTAAAGTACTTCGTACCAGTGATAATAAATTTGTGTGCATTGGATGAAGATAGATGAATCTTACCTATGAGATCCAATCCCCACTAACAAAAAGGCTACGTTGATGCGAAAGGTTGTAGCTCTTGTGCTAGTGCATGTATAAGGTTGCCATGGATCTGACACTTTTTACATTTCTTGACAAACTAAAAAGACTCCTCCATATTCGACCAGTAATACCCTTAACAAAGGAGTTTCTTCGCTAGAGTTAGTCCACTTGAATGTTTTCCATAGATACGTTCATGAACGTCATGTAAGGCTGTCTCAGATTTGTCACATTTTAGACATTGTAGGAGAGTTCCATCAAGACCTCAACGGTAAAGTATGTCAAAAATAAAGGTATGTCATGCAGTCTGGTGAATGAAGCTTCATTTTTGGTTTAAGGAAAGGTCAAGTGGAAGAGTGTTGTCTTTTAAGTAAGTATATATCTTCCCATAGATGGAGGTTTCAGGGTCAACTATATGGAAAATGGTTTGGGATTCAGGATTGTCATAGGTGGGAATAGTCACTTGTTCCACCATAAACTCATAATGTCTTCACTTTTTTGGTATTTGCAAGAGAGAAGCAATTGTAGCCATAACATCAACAACTTTGTTTTCCGCTCTTGGTATGTATTCAAAATTGATTTTCAGTAAAGTATTTTTTGAAATAGTCCATCATTCTCTTATACGAAATTAACTTATCATCCTTTGTATGATAGTATCATTTACCTGATTTATGACCAATTATGAATCTCCATAGACTTGCAACTGTGGGATCTTCCATTCAACTGCTACTTTGATGCCAATGATTAATGCCTCATATTCAACTACATTATTTATACATGAAAACATGAGTCTATAAGATTTTAGAATGGTATGTCCTTGGGGTGAGATAAACAGGATTCCAACACGTAACCCGTGTTGTATGTATGACCCTTCAAAATACAACATCCATTGTTGAGGTGTTATAGTAAGAACACCTGTATCAGGAAACTCAATGTGCATCAAATGATTATCTGGCAGTGGAGCTTAGGCTAATTTATTAGCTATCACTTGACCCTTAAAGGATCTTCAATCTACATACTGGATATCAAATTTTCTCAAGAGCATTACCCATTTGGCTATTCTCCTTATTAAGGTAACTTTGCTGAGTAAATACTTTAGTGGATCAATTTTAGATATGATTTTAACTGTGTGAGTTAGCATGTAATGGTGTAGTTGCTGAGTAGAAAATACTACTACCAAGCAAGATTTCTCGATGAATGTGTAATTGATCTCATAACCATTCAAAGTTTTGTTGATATAATATATAGACAATTCTTTTCCTTCAAGATCTTCCTGTGCTAGTAGAGCACCCAAAGAAATTTTAGTTTTTGCAATGTAAAGTAATAAAGGATTTCCTTCTGCAAGTGGCACCAATATTGGTGGAGACACCAAATATTGTTTTAGCTGATTGAAAGAATTTTCCCATTTCTCATCCCATTTGAAAGAGTTATTGTTGTGTAACAAGTGATTGAATGGATGACTCTTGTCTGCTAGTTGAGAGATGAACCTTCGAATAGACTAAAGCCTTCCCTGTAGAGATCATAGCTGACTGATAATATTTGGTTGCGAAATTTCCATGATGGCGTTGACCTTGTCAGGATCCACTTCAATACCTTTCTCCGAGACTATGTACCCTAGAAGCTTAGTTGATGTCACACCAAATACACATTTCTTAGGATTTAATCTGACATTGAAATTTTCTAGACGACTGAATATTTTGTCTAGGATCTCAAGGTTTCCTTCTCTAGTGTATGATTTTTCCAATAGATCATCCACATAGTCCTCCATAAAAGTATGCATCATGTCATGGAAGATGGTGGTCATTGCTCTCTGATATGTAGGCCCTACATTTTTCAACCCAAAAGGCATGACATTCCAACAGAATGTTCCCCATGAACATGTGAACGCTATTTTCTACTGAAACTTTGCTGCTATCTTGATTTGGTTATAACTCAAAAATCCATCCATTAATGGTAACATAGCGTGTCCTGCTGCCAAGTCTACAATAATATCAATGTTAGGCAATGGAAAATCATCTTTTGGACATGCCTAGTTGAGATCCCTGAAGTTGGTACATATCCTGATATTGTGATATGGTTTAGAAATAGGTACAATACTAGAGATCTACTCTGCATAATCAATAGATTGAATGAATCCAACATCTAACAGCTTCTTGAGCTCTGCCTTCACCAACAATGCGATATGTGGGTGCATTTTTCTTAATTTTTTCTTAACAGGTTTCACTCCCGTTGGTAAAGATAGATGATGCATCAGGAGATCTGGGTCTAAGCCTAACATATCAGAGTAAGACCAAGAAAAGTTGATTTTTCGTTCCTCAAAGAACTTGGTGAATTCCAGCTTTTCTTGTTCAGTCATAGATGCTACTAGATGCAATGTCTTCACTTTTTCTGCCATGTCGATGTTGATAGATTGAGTTGGCTCAACCAACATTGATGACCTCTCATGATAGTTTTCCAAAAGAGTGTAATATCCCCCACCCTTCAATGCCTCAGAGAGGTTTTCACTGTCAGATGCGCTATTTATTTTTACTTTTTCTAGATCTAACACTGCCATTTAATGGTTTTCACCATTAGATCTTTTGTTCATATTTTCAATTTTGTAGTTGGAAGATTTGACACCCTCCTGACTTGAAGCTTCGTTATGAGTTTCGTGGTTGGAATAAATAAAGTTAATGATGAAATTATCATTCATAAAGATAGGAACATTAGAAGGTGCAGTTTGTTCCCAGTCAATAAGCTTGGGGTGTAGTAAGGGTAAAAGGTCATCAGATTGACTAAAGTTGAGGGCAGTAAGGGTTTTGATAGCAACATTGTCAAAGTTGTCAATAGCGATCTCGAGGTCTATGATATTACTCCCTTCCAGATCATCTAGTTCATTCAATATCTGCTCATCCTCATTTGAGTCATCGATATTTTGTGATCCAAACACAAGAGGTCTAGTCCTTGAGCTTTGTCCCTCCTCACACGTAGGTGCATACCTTTGTATTACATTGATTTTTTTTATCATGAAAAGATTCCTCAGACAACGAATCCCACTCATACTCATTGGATTTTGTTTCATAACTAGCCTGAACTTGTAGAATTCATTTAGAGATTTTCTCCTTTGTGTCTTCCTCTTTAGTTTCTTCTTTATATTCCAATCTAGTTTTATCTTTTGCCTGAAGTGTGAGAAGTTGAATAGGTTCTATAATTCCTTCTTTCCTTTTTCCAATAGGTCCCTGTCCTTCATACCCCATCTTATCTATGATTGTCTTTCCTTTACCATATTGATCCATTTGTATATTGGGGGTTGTTGATGTAGATGTTTCCTCATCCTTGTAGAGCCAATTCAGGCCAACCTTATCTTTTGATTCCTCAACCAAAGTTCCTGCCTTTACAAATCTGCCATCAAGAATTGTAGTAGGTTGTGATGATTTCTGTTTTAATGTTGATGGTTGTCCATAAGTTCTTGGTGAAGGCAACAATTGTGAAAGACATAAATATTGTTCAATGGAATACTCTCCCATGCATTTCTTCTTTAACTGGATCTTTTCTTTGAATTGCTTTAATAAAGAGTTTTCATTGTTTGAGTTAGTAGAATCAAAAATACCTTTATCCTTTGATTGGTCCTTCTTCTCAACCCATTTTGATATAAAATTTAACTGCTTTTCATTGTTTGACCAGCTATAAGTGTTGGCTTCTCGGTTATGAGGTACAAAGGTGTCTTGAGTTTCTTTAAGCATGTTACATTGTTGGGGATTGTTTGAATCCATCGAGATAGTTATTTCTTGTCCATTGACTGGGAACTTCAAGAATTGGTGATATGTGGATGGTACCGCTTGCATCTCATGAATCCATGTATGTCCCAAAAGTATATTATATGTCAAATCTTTATCCAATACTTGGAAGACTATGTCTTTCACAATTGGTCCCACTTGGATAGGTAAGATAATCAATCCTTTGGAAGATATCTCTTCATAATCATATGCTTTTATTGTGATTTTCCTTCTCACATCAATAGTATTCTTAGAATATCCTAGTGCACAAATAAGTTTCAAAGTACGACTATTAAAACTAGCTCCACCATCTATTAACACACGCTTGACTCGGTGTTTGTGAATGAGAACCTCAATGTGGAGAGCAACATTGTGTGGATGGTTTAGTGATATGTATCATCATGTTCAAAAAATGATAAGCAGTGAGGAGTGGTTAAGTGTCCCACCATAGCCTAGAATTGGTCAACTTCCAGATTATTGGGTACTGTTGTGGCAACAAGAGCTTGTTCTAGGATCTCCTTGTATGCTAGTGATATTTTTAAGAGTTCTAATATTGAGATTTGTGCTGGTATTTTCTTCAACTAATCGATTATGTTGTACTGATTTGTAGGGGAAACAATTGTTTTGATTGTAGAAGGAGCATCAAATGATTTTGATGCAGCTCCTTTTAGTATTACCTTAGCTTGTCCCCTTGTTATTACGTTGATTGGTTGATATTCTTGATTCTCTCTAATTTTTATGATGTTAATCTAATTTTCATTTGCAGCAATGTTTATAGTTTGATGATCAGCTGTAATGATGTTATGATTGTCATTTATTTTAGTGCTATGATTTTGGTAATCAACTGCAACCATGTCATTTATTTGATTTTCAGCAACAACAAGATCACGTTCATTATTGATTTGAGCATTATTAATTTGATCTTCAACCACAGAAATATGAAGAATCATGGTGTTGTAAACGTAGTTTACATTTTTTCCCTTACCATTTGCAGAAGATGATTCTCCTTTTTTCGTAATTTCGTAGAGGATTATTGAAAGCTCCATGATCATTGTTGGTTTGTGGTCCTTCAACAAATATTTTCTTGTTTTCAATCAGATCTTGGATCAAATGTTTCAATTGCCAACAATCGTTTATTTTGTGGCCTTTTTTTTTATGATAGTCACAGTAATGTGCGCCATTCCACCAAAATGGTTTGATTTGTGGATCCCAATTTCGTGGCTCTTGTAATGTTACAAGTTT